>VWYI01043446.1:0-10990 GCA_013399455.1 Anthoscopus minutus | reverse complement strand
GCAGAGCAGGGCCGGCCCCACAGAGCTCTTCATTCCTACTGCAGCCAGAATCCAAAAACGGTTTTTGGAACTTCCCGAGTTTTAAAATGTGGTGTTCTCGGAGGCGGACCCAGCTTCTCAATGGTTTACAAAGGTGTCAATTCTCAGAACTAGACAGCCATTGGCCTTTTCTAGACACAGAGGAAGCTCCTAGGAGTCTCTCTTGGGAAAACCATTTCTATGAATGTTTCTTTCATTCTTCCTAAGATCAGTCAATATCAAACCAGGACAGGTCTCTTCCATAAAGATGTTTCAATAAAAAAGCAAGAATACTGCACTCAAACTGCCAGCAATACGGAACTCTTCCCCTTTAGAGGAAGGACAGTGAATAATGGTATTAAGTCTAGTGCAGGCACCAGGCCCCTGACATTTACTAGAACTTCTCCTCTGTCTGCATGTGATTGCCATGTGCTTGTTTTGCATGCAATTCCACAGATTGCTTTAGAAAACAGTTGAGAAAATTGGAATTGGATTCCCCATGTCCATGCTCCAGAAGACCTTGGAGCGGGTGGACAGCCTTGGGGGAAGGGTTTGATTTCAGTACAAGTAAGATTGAAACCCCTTTCAGATTCCTGTTCCATATCTAAATACCAATAAAAAACTCCAGCATACACTTGCACATCAAAGACTGGTCCTTTGCAGTGGTGCCAAAAACAATCCTTAAATTACTTTAAATATAGAGGATTTAGCTCTCTTCTGCATTTCTTCTCTCATGAGGTTAGATCAGCTAAAAATAAAGATTCATCCAGATATCATTCAATGTCTCTATGAGATTAACTAATTTGTTCAAGGTTTCTTCCTCTTGGTAAGATGTGTCATGTTATAAAAATTTCCAAGTTTTCAAGGTGTTTACGCTCCTTCGGGAGATTAAAAAACACAGAGACAGGGAATGGTGGGTGTACACACACACAGAAGTCTCTGTGGAGGTATTACCCACTTATTAGCATGGCATGTTTTAATAACATGCCCTCTTTTCATCTATTGTCCCAGACATTTCCCTCAGACTGAGTCTCAGGATTTCACATCTCTGAGAAAAGGCGTTTACCAGATGCTGTTGTTTTTCTCTAGATCCAGATTCTTTTCTGTTTATTACCTTTTCTATAAATGTCTAGTGTCTCTTGATTCAAGATAAACCTTCACACTTCTAAAAGAGTCTCCACATCATGTTTTAAATTCCCAGCAGCGAGAAGTGACAGAAGATGCATCCTGTTGCAAAAGAAGTTGGATAGCTTTCCCACAGCACTTTCTTTTCCTATATCCTTATAACACCTTAAAGAAACCCAGTTTAAAGCTAGTTGAGGTCATGTGTTGAAACATTCAGAAGTGCAGTAGCAATTCTGAGCAGTTGTGTTCACAGGCAGGAGGAAAAATATCAGGTCACTAGGTCAGTGACCTTCCACAAACACTCTGAAACATTGCAAAGATAAAAAGGAGCTGTCTGGATATAAAGGTGGAGGAAAAGAGATGCAAAGATCTACAACATTGGGAAGCTGCACAGAACATGTATTGATGGCTGCTCAGATTTGCTCTGATCCATGGCTTTTTGGCCAGATTTTCCCATTTGAGTCAAACTATATAACACAATCTTTCCTTTGTCATCTTCATCATGCCCTGTGTTGTTGTGACTTCCTTACTTCAAGAAGAGCATGAAAATGTTTTGAGGCAAGTCCAGAAAAGGGCAGTGAAGGGTCAGGAGCACATGCCTGATAAGGAGCAGCTAGCTGAAGGGTGTTTAACCTGAGGAAGAGGTGGCTCAAGAGTGACCTCATCACTCTCTGCAGCCACCTGAAAGGAGGCTGTAGCTGGGTGGGAGTCAGCCTCTTCTCCCAGACAAGTGACAGGGCAAGAGGACATAGTCTTAGGCTGAACCAGGGGAGATTTATGTGGGAAATTGGTAAGAATTTCCTTCACAGGAGGGGTGATTAGGTACTGGAATTAAATGCTCATGGAGATGGTGAAGTCACCGTGCCTGGAGGTGTTTAAGGAAAGAGTGGATGTGACACTCAGTGCCATGATCTGGTTGACATGGTGGTGTTTGGTCATAGGTTGGACTCAATGATCTCAGAGGTCTTTTCCAACCTAAACAGTTTTGTGATTGTGTAACAAACGGAAAATAATTTTAAAAACCCAAACAATCCACATCTCATATTTAGCATAGAGAATTCAACATAATTTTTAGAGATCATTTGCTGATTGCTATCCTATGATGATTCATTTCATTTAATAATTCTGAATTTATATAAAGTAAAGTATTTTAAGGCTCTGAGAAAGAGAGTAAATACACACTTATTCCTGAGACAGGAAGTAGAACCGTAGAACAGCTGTCATGCAGGGGAAATAAGGAATATTCTGATTTTGTTTTGAGGAACTTCCTTCTATAAATAACACTGCTACAAGGGTATAAATCAGAAATACCATCATTCTGATGAGACCCCAGGGGACTAAAGCTCTGCTCACAAGAAATTAATCTCAATTAACTCAAATAACTTCTGGATAGGCTACATGCTCGTCATTCACACAGGTAACCTGACTGCTGAAGGTTGCTGTTCTCTCAGAAATGAGGCTAATTAATGAATGAACTTCTGCTAAAATGCTTGTTGAAATTCAGTTTGTGCACCAGAGAGTCTAATGTTGTTCACGTATTTTCATCACAACCTTCAGTATCAGCCATTTTTTTCATCAAATATTTGTTTCTTTTCCAATATAATGTTTCACTTTTTAATCAAATAGAATGCTGGAACAAAGGAGAGACACTATGTTTTAATTCTTAAGAATTAAAAAATGTTATTTGCAATAAATTGTTATTTTAGAATCTAATTTTTTCTTTCTAAATCTAGGGTATGCTTTTGGTGATTTTGGATGGATTTTTTAGCACTATTTCAGATAATAAAATAAAAATATTTCTGTGCCTTTTTTTCATTCCCTGAGCTCTTTCACAATGGTTTGTGGTTCATGGAAAAGAATGCAATAGTCTTCCCACAGACAGGGCTAGACCCAAGCACTAGACAACAATTTTTTTTTTCTGCATGAGAAAGAGGATGGTGGAGATTCTGTTTACAGATAGGTTCTGTCCCACAGTGGAATCTGAAATAGTGGATCAGAATCTCCTGCCCTCCCTTTACTCTCACTGAAAAGGAGAAATTAAAAATAAAGAAAAAAAAAGTGAAATAAATAAGAGAAGAAAGGAAAATGGTACATAAGACATACATTTCAGAAAGGAAGTGTTAAAGGACAGAAGTCATGTTAAATATGAGAATACAGTAGAGTGATCAATCTTGTGCTAGGCACTCTGTACACAGAACTTTACAAGCATAGAGGCTTTTATTGTTTTAAGAAAAAAGATCCAATATTAGATATCTGGTGGAGAGGCTGGGGGTAGGAAATTTACCATTAAATGGAACAACTGTTCAAAGCAAAGAAATGAAAAAGGGAACAGCAGAGGACTGTCTCTCCAAGTTGCCTACTGAAGCAGTTTCGGGTTTAATTTTCATGCTTGTTTTGCAATCCCTTGATAGTCAAAACTGGCTGACACAACGCATGAGATATGCCAGTGCCAGTCTTGGGTATTTTGGGTTCCTGGAAACAGCACAAAGATCTGTGTTGACAAAAACTTTACAGATGTGCCAGATTTTTTATTCTGAGTGAGAAGCAGAGGCCCTTAAATAGGAATGCAGATTCTGTCTGGGCTGGGCCCTGGATCACCCAGGCAGCGGGCATCTCTGTGTGGGCATTCAGCATGTCCTGCCTGACTGGAGCTGGGAAAGGGAGGTCACCAGAACAAGTTGTCTTGTCAAGTGCAGTACTGCTTTCACGAGCATTCAATAATACAAATAAGGCTCCCAGTTTCCGGAATATAATTTGAAACCAGTTATTTTATAATTTAAATAAGAAATGGGATGTTCTTTCACCTTTCACTTCCTTCTGTTGCAGACAGGCTTGAGATTCGTGTGATCCATATTCTCAATGAGAAGCCTCAAGGAGAATTTAATTTAATTCAATTCCCACTGGGATTGATATCTTGAAGCTTGTTTCTGAAAGTATGGAATGGATTTTTTTTTGTTATTTGTTTTATTGTAAGCTACTGCAGATGACAACATTGCAGGACCTGGGAACAAGAAGTAGAATGCTGGGATCTAGGAGAATGGGGAGGAATCTGTGGAATCTGTGGATCTCTTTGTTGTGGGAGAGGTTGGGAGAGGAGAGGTTCGGANAGGAGAGGAGAGGAGAGGAGAGGATTTTCAGCTTGACTCCATAAAATCAGTATATACAAAGCTAATATTTTAGTTACTATGTGTTTCAACTTGTCAATATTGGTCAGGTTTTAGAGCTATGTAAAGAATGTCCAGATGCAACTGAGTAATTCTTCTTTTACTGATTGTAAACTTCGGGTCAATTTAAGGTATATATTTTTTGGTCTTGACATACATAACCCAGGTGACTTTTGTAAAGCCCCTCCATGCCATATTATCTCTGTAAGGTGAGGAGGAGTATCGGGATGTAGTACAAATGAAGACTTTTAAGCTCTTAAATATAAATAATAAATTCAACTCCACAGCGACAAAATGTATTGTTTATGTATCAGAGATTTGTGTCACAACTTGTGCAAAAGATATGTAATCTGAAACATGGAAAAATATAATCTTGAGGTAATTTGCATTGATTTTGTTGAGCCATATTTAACAATATGTCTTGCAAACATATTAAATTAATCAAGAAACTGATCTCTATTATCCAAAAACCAAAATTAAGTTTTGTTTTTATTTTTTATTCATTTGAAGGTTGTCTTGCGTAAAATAAAGGAAGTAAATTTAATTTGATATAAAAGAAAGATGTCTTATATCTCACTGGGTTAGTAAACAAATTTCTAAACCTTTGATTTCCTCTCCAAAAATTCCTCTTACTTTGCTGAGGAATTTTGGCACACAGATATCACATTTTGCTAAGCTGCAGTATTTAAGTAAAGATTATTTGACTGCCTAAATGAGTTTTACTCAAACCATTTTACCTAGGAATTCAGATGCTTATATAGGTCTTTTTTTGTCTATTGAACAAGGTTATAACTTTAAACAGTCTTTCACAAAACATTTTTAAAAGTACTTCTTTTTTTACAGCATTTATATAAAGATTAATATTTTATGCAACAGTGAAGTCTTAAAATAATACAGTTTTTCTGGATACCTAAAGTACAATAACATCTTAAATATTTAACTTTTATAACACCTTATGTATTGACAACAGTGGCATTCTCAGACATCCCATGAGCAAAAGGACTACATAGCTAAAGGAAAATTATTTACAGATCAAACCAAAGTTAGTTGCTACTATTAATATTGCAAGATGCTTGTCACCTTTCTCTGTTTCTGGTGTGCTTCTGCGACACTGCACACAGGAACAGTAGTTAAAGACATATTTAAGGCAAAATCCTCAAGTCCTTCTTGAATATGTGCAGTAAAGAAAGTGTTAGGTGACATCTAACCAGCAATGCACAGTCCCAAAGGTAGGCTTTGTGTTAAAGTAAATGTCAGCACTCTCAGGATAAGGCACACTTCAAGACCAAGACATTTCTTTCATTCACATTGAGTGTTTTGGGCAAATTTAGCAATCTTCTGAAGTGTATCTCCAAATCCAAGCGCCAAGGTGCTCACTTTGAAGCTAATGTTCTTACAGATTAAAGTACTTAAAAAGCTTGTAGAATCAGCTCTCTTATTGCACAGGTGAAGAGATTGCTTTAAATACTAATATGCATCTGCAGTGCTGAAAGACATCAGGAAGAAAAGATTCTTAGCACACTCCTACACAGGTCAGACACAAGTAGAAAGCTGCAGTATTAAGCACTTCTGACTGAGGAGCAAATAAATCAGAATCAAACAGAGTTGGCTTCAGGGGAAAGAGTGGAGATTGATTACCTCAGCTGGTAGCAGACAAATATTATTTTAGTGTTTATATCATGTATTCCATTTTTGGTTTATTTTATTTTATTTTCCTTTTCTGCATGGAATTGAGTCAACAGCAGAAGAGCCAGAGAATTTCACCTTGCATTATAGAATCGTACTCCATGCATCATGTCCCATGTTGACCACACTTTTGTGTTCTAGGGATGCTGCCTTATGTTTTAGTAGAAAGAGAAAGTCTTTCTTCCTTTGTCTTAGAGTATAAATTTCTTTTTTCCTGTGTGTGCTCTCTGTATACTGCACAAACGTCCCCATTCAATCTCCATTTATAGTACTGCTTTCACCATCTGGATTTGCATTTGGCAGCTCATACTTTCAGAATACATTGCACCGTGAATGTGTGAATTCCTTGCACACCTTTTCAAAGACACCACTTTTAAAATAAATGCCCTTTAAACAGACTTTGAATCAATCATAAAAATTGCTCTTCTCAGCTGTTTCCCCTAAGGTTGCATGCCCCAAGGAGTCATATTCAAAATGATTTAAGTTTCATGGTCCTAACAGTAAGAATTTACTTCCTCATTGCAAGATCCTACACCTTTGCAAAGTCCACAAAAACAATGTTGCCCATCATTATATTAGCCTTGAAGTGGAAAATACTTTAAGCTGGATTTGTTTCATTAGGTGAGATAAAAGTGTTAGCTTGAGATCCAGTTCAAAATAAAACCTGGATCTCAAAGAGACATTTGTTTGAAGATTCATCAATCAACATAGGTTCTTTTCTAAAAATTTTCAAAATGCTTTTCAAGTGCATTAAGAAACCTTTTAAGACTCATGGTTTCTTTACAAAGATCTAAATTTACAAAAGATCTTGGAAAGTATATCAAGTGGCATAGAAACAGATGTGGCAGAAGAAATAGGTCTCTCCACTTTTGTTGTGGTGGGATAGCCAGAAAGAGCAACAGTCTGTTTGGGATTGTAGTTTCACAACGCTGTCATAATCAGGCTGGCAATCACTGGAAGAGAAAGAAAGAGAAAGGGAAAGAGAAAGGGAAAGGGAAAGAGAAAGGGAAAGAGAAAGAGAAAGGGAAAGGGAAAGAGAAAGAGAAAGAGAAAGAGAGAAAGAGAAAGAGAAAGAGAAAGAGAAAGAGAAAGAGAAAGAGAAAGAGAAAGAGAAAGAGAAAGAGAAAGATGAGCAGGATTAAAAGGACGTCCAGGTTCCCTGACACAAAATGGCTATTGAATTTGTGAAGTGAGAAATGCTAAATATGATTACACTCATTAGCCATCTGCTGTGAGTTTTCTTAGCTTTCTTCAGCTCAAAATCTGAAACAGAGTCCTTCCAACTATGCCTCCTTAATTTGCACATATTCTCCTCCCAAAAACTTGACTGTATTTCTTAAAATTATGTTCTGCCTCTGCAGAGCCACAGAAAGGTTAGCCAGGCATAGGGGTGCATATTAAAAAGATGGATTTACTAAAATAGGTCTTTAACTGAAGAAGCCAAATCTTAGGCAGCTGGATTTCACAGTGCATTTTTTTTTAAACTCACTGCATGAAAGCCTTTATTTTCATTTTTACTTAGTCATTGTACCTACTGCTACACTGTAAATTGCAATTGCGTTCAATAGAGTCAAGTTATATGGACAAGAAGGGTTTAAGGAAAGGTCCATGGTTTTGCTTACTTTTATATGTGCCTAAATTTCCTCTTCAGAATATTGATTAAAACAGGTGTTAAAGTTCTTTATACCTTTTGCAGAAACTTGTATTTAAAATACAACATGAATGACTAATATAATGCAAATAAGATTCCTCAGTCAGTGACTCATTGCAAGTAAAAAACAAACAAATATCTACTTCTAAAAGTGTTGTTGTTATTGTTTCCAGATAGTTTGGAAAAACACACTTATTATGACATAAGATTACTATTTTTATACCATGTTTTAACAATATTTCTGACACATGGAAACAGAAAACAAGTCACTAATTATATCATTGATATTTTTCAAATTAACTGAAAATCTTTAGAAACTAAACTCAGATATAGTTCTATTTTCCTAGTTCAGGTTTGTATTCATATTTACAGCGATACTGTGTCCAGGTAACTAGATTTCTTTTTGTTCGTAAAAGACCTCACTAAATACTTCTTGACAAATTAATATTATAGAGTGCAGATAGTGCAATTCAATGAATAACAGGTTGATAATGAGTTCTGTGATGAAAAGAATGCAAAAGAGCAAGTATTTTCAATGCTGGAAAAGATAGAGACATTACTCTTAATGGATACAAAATAAAGAGATATGTCAGTGGTAGTTCTGGCTTGCAATTCAAAGGAAAAAAACCTTTTAGTATAACATAAATAAAAATTAAGCTACCATACTAAGCAGCCAACTAAATAATTCTAATAATTAGTACAGGTAAAGAGAGACTATTTGATTAGGAGTTGAAAAATATGAGGTCAAGTACCATCTCCAGCACAAGTCAGTTGAGTTGGTATCAAAAAATTCAAGCCATTTTATTGTGAATCTACTTCTTCTTCTCTGCCCAATACTATAATTTTGAACTGACCAGGCATACTGTGTGAACCTCTGCCCAGCACCTCATTATTTAGACTATTCTCATTGTTTGTGCAGAGAAAATGGTAGCTTTTAGAATATGATTCATCTGAGCAAAGACTATATCTATCCAATTGATAAATCAGAAGTTTGGAGTCATTATTTCCTTCTAGCTGCCAGCATCAATCTATCTAAAGTAAGATGAAAAGAGCTACACTCCATTGGGTCCTACAGCAACAAGTGGTATGGTCCAGAAAGAGTAGCTCCCTAGAGCAAAACACTTGTTTCTGAAGGTCAACCTAAAGGTACTTCAGGGATTTTACTTCAGATGGTAAATAAAAGATGTTAGAGGAGCACATCTGTTTCACTTCACCCCAGAGGAATCCATTTTGCTCTTTCCAAGGGACTTCCATGGTGAGAACCTAAGGACAATAGGTGAGGACAAAGAGAACATACTCTTCCAAGGTTCATATGTTCTCTGAACTAAAAATACTAGTAGAGTGCCTGATGATCTTACTTTCTAACTATACCCAGAAGAACATAGTCAAGACTCAGAGCAGTTTCAGAGCATTGCAACAACAGAAACTAATTATCATAGTGATACTACAAAAATTTTTCCCAATCTGGGCTCATACTCATGTGGCATTTATTACTACTAAATCCATCTCCTTCCAACATAAAATGTTTTGTCTTTATTTTGCTGAGCCTGCATAGAATCTTCCATATTGTACATACCACCACAAACTCACTTGGTTTTAAATAATTGGCTTTCACAAGGGGGATAAGGGAGAAGCATTTGAAGATCACTCTGCAAATAACTCACACTATCCTGTGACTTTTTGCACTCTTAGATGCTTTGGGTCAGATTCATCATCTTAAGTTCTCTGCTTGCAGCAATGAAAAGGACGTGAACTTGATCTTTTATCACCTATCACTCAACACTGTTTAATATGCCTGTGTGAACTCAGCTGTCTTTCAATCACTATTTTACTTCATAACTTTTTACATACATTTTGCCACCACAGCTCTGTCTTGGAACATTTTTCATCATTTTGAATTCTTATTTGAAGTTTACTTCTCTCTGTATCTTATTATGGGGCTGGTAAAATTCAGATTTTTTCCTTATTTTTCCTTAGGGCCATAATTCCAAAAGTACTGAAGTATTTAAGCATTGCTTGTAGAGTCAGTGTAGTGTTGCATTACAAGCTGTATATATAAAAAGTAAGGAAAAAAAATCAACCCCCCCATCTTCAAAACAGAGTAATTAAGCATTTTTTTTTCCCGGGTGTGGAAGTAGCTGGTGCTAGTTATCTGCATGTCTTTGCCACAACTGTTCCCTCCTTAAAGGTATGAAGTTGCTGGATTCCTGAAGTTGTTGGGATTGTTTGTGATGCTATCAACATTTTAATGTTAATCAGTGAACTCTAGATTCAAGTTGTGGCAGGAATGACACAAAAGGGATTGATTTTCATGTGTGGTGGGATTTTTTCCCAGTTATTTTTTTTTTAAGTTCTCTTCAAGTCTGCACATAGCCTGAGCTGCAATAACTGCAGCCCAGGGCAGTGTCAGTGAGGCAATCAACGCTTTATCTGGGTGGCTTTCATTTCCTGTTGAAAGAGCTTGCTGAGGTATGCACTGAATCCACATCCCCCCCTACGAACTGCTTCATCCTCTTTCCTATCTCCCCACTGATCTTCCTTCCCACAGCAGAGGAAGAAGGTTGGGCCTCCTCACAGTGCTGCAAACACCTTCCTTTTCAATCTCCACTGTTTGGATTCGCTGTAAGTGGGAGCCTGAGGGGATCCCGACCGTCCAAAGGGCTTTACCCGTTGTGAGGAACCAGGGTATGGCCTTCATGACACAGAACAGCACAGGAATTTCTATTTTCTTCCACTTTTTGTTAAAAGTTTCAGTTCTTACTTCCAGAGAACTGACTTGATCTGTATGCTGCAGTCCCCCAAAATACATGGTTTCCTTCATAAAAACATTGACGTGTGATAGGCAAGTAATTTCATTCGTAATAAAATGAAATAATTTAATTTTATATCCAACAAACTTCAGTTTCCTTTCTCTTTGTTTGCCAATGAGATCAAATGCCAAATTGATGGGAGTCAGATTATTTTTAAAAGTATAAAGTTGTATTTTTAAATTAATAAAGCTTGACCCAAAATTAGATTTATATATAGCTAGAATAGGTTAATAAGTGATTAAAGGTGCCTGCACAGGCTTTTAGGCATCCTAGTT
This sequence comes from Anthoscopus minutus, assembly GCA_013399455.1. Classification (NCBI taxonomy): domain Eukaryota; kingdom Metazoa; phylum Chordata; class Aves; order Passeriformes; family Paridae; genus Anthoscopus; species Anthoscopus minutus. The sequence goes on along the minus strand of VWYI01043446.1, from coordinate 261 downwards.
TGCTTGGGTTTTTTCTCTTTTGGATACTGCAGACTGGATTTGTCTATGCCAATAGAAATTAATTTGATCTATAAAATTTACCCTCCCTGAAGCAATGCAGCAAACTCAGCAAGATTGTTTTCTCTTAAGTCACTTAGAAAGGGCTGGATGGGTTGGGAAACCAGCTTACTTACTATTCAAGTAAGACTGGAAAGCAGCAGAATAATACATTTAGATAACGATCTGACACCAAATTCATCATTAGTGATAACATCAAGGCCT
>VWYI01043416.1:0-25030 GCA_013399455.1 Anthoscopus minutus | reverse complement strand
CATACTGCTCTCTTGCACTCTTCCACTTCTTCACTCAATACTTTTTTATTGTAGATAAAAACTCGTTGGACTCAGATTATTTAGGGAATCAAGCTAAAGCCCTAACCTCTATAAAAAAATAAACCTTTATTTCTGGAGAATGCTCACTTGACACTTGGCTTGTTTACATCAAATTTGAAAAGTTTTCACTAAAAATATTTTTGGCTCACACAATTAATTTTGTATAATGTATTTAAGTCAATTGAATTGGTGGGTTGAATTTTAAATCATGTAGTACAGTAACTTTTCATTCAACCAAAATATTTTTAGTTTGCGCTTAATCTGAAATGACTAATAATATGTATAAGAGAAAATGTGGACCTGCAAAAACTAAGTCTAAAATATTTAAAATTTTACAGTACTGGTGAAATTCCTTCCTTATTCCTCAGTGATTTAAAGCACTGAATTAGTTGTTCTGAATCTTTAGAAACAACAAATAATGGAGGAATTCAGTGAAGTATACTTACAAGCAAGGGTACATCAAACCACATTTCCCGGTTGTTCCCTAGTAAACCTAGTAAAGAGAAAAGCCCCAAGGATGGGCTTGAAGTGCCACCCATATCCTCAGCCTAACAAGACAAAAGTTGCATCTGGAGAATGCCATTTGGGAGCCACATTTGGTGAACAGTGGTTTCCTTTTTGTTGTTAAAGTCAACACCCCTGAAATGAGACGGGCACATGAAAACAAGACCCAAACCATGGCACTTTTACAAGAGCAACAAACACATGCATGTGAGTGTTGCTGTTCTTTATTATAATGCTTTAGTCTTTGGTTTCTTCCATTTTGCAGATTTTGATAAAGAAACCTAAAGAGTTCCGGAACACACCTCAGTACTTACCCAATGCCTATTCCTCCCTAGCATCTCTGATCTGAAAAATCAGGTTGAAACTGCCAACAGACTGACTTTTCTCAGCTTATTTTGTTATGTCTACTTCTCATTTTGACCTCTAACAGAGAGGGCAAAGACACAAACATATTGAAACAAAAAAATCAACCAGTCAACCAACCAAGCAAAAAATCCAAAACAGGAATAGCAGCACTCTGAACACCATGCAAGTTCAAAGATGTTTCGAAGTCTAGCAGTAATTTCAGATGTTGTGTATTGTTGAGGTGTCCATTCATCCATTTTGTAGCATGGAGAGTGGGCTGACTTTCATAACTTTTCTGGAGGGCAGACATGAAAATTGTGAAGCAGCAGGTTTTGACACGTTCTTCGTTACCCTCTGCAACCTCACTTAGCAACCACTGCACTTTTAAGAGTACTGTGGTAGAAATATTAATTCATTCAGTAGATTGAAGTAGATTCAGCACCCCCAGGTCTTTTTCATTAGGCAGCTTTTACAGGAAAACAGCATAGTGAATGCTGCTTAGGGGCATTGCTTGCTTTCATCTTTATGGCATAAGAAATAGACTCATCAACTACCACTGTTCTACTTAGATTTATCAGTACAGTACTGGAGAAGAGGCCCTCCAATAGTTTGTGGAATTTAATTTTTACCCTCTCTATAATTAAATTGCTACTCTTAGAGATTTGTGCTACACAGAAGGGAATAATTTAGACACACAATGTAATAACACTTCCAGATGGTATGTTCATGAGTCTGTTTTCTATTGGTTTAATTAATTATTCTAGTCTTTTGTAACATGTGAACCATCGTTATCCACCACAGTGTCCGTAACCTGAGCCAGAGTCTGGATACTTGCTCCCTATGTTTCTTGGTTGTATTCTCTTTGCATGCTTCCCCAAAAGAAGGAATTATTGTTAAGCAAAAACAATAAATACATGGGAAAGTCATGGAGTGTATTGCTGTTTATTGCTACCCAGCATGGAAATCATGGGTATGCCATGGGTGGTTTGGGTATATTATCAGGATCTGAATTTTTGTCACTCTGTCTGATAATCTGATACCAGCAACAACACTGCAGCAATGAGAATAAATGAACTTTACCTTCTGTCTTGTATGAAATAGACTGAAATACATTATGTGGTGGATATTTTCTGGTACTTTCTTTTTCTCTTGCTTTCTCTGTGTGCATGATTCTGTATTCTCATTCTGCATGATTTGCAAAAAAACATTTTTTAAAATAAAGAAGTGCAGTATCTGTAATCTGCAATTGACACGGGATGTTTATTTCAGTTTATCCAAAATTTATATAAGAGTGAGAATAAATATTGCTTATCTATTCTGCAGGTGTGTATATGCACATAGTGTTTATATTTCATTGTTTGCCAGGTCATTCATTTATTTTTGGCAGTTGAAATTTTTTAGGATAGTATGCATCTAGACTTTCATGAAATTTGCTTCCTTCAGGAAATGTCTTAAGTTTTAAAGATGTCCTGAACAGTTTCTCAGAAACACCTCTAGCTGTTAAATTCTGAAACCTATTTTCAGCAAGATCTTGTGCCCATAATTATTAATATTTCCACTAATTTTGGAACTAGATATTGATATCTAAATGTTCAGAGGGTAGAAAAACTACAGAACTTGACAGATCATTAGACAGAAAGCGATCTAGGTAATGAAACTGCTCATCTGGACTTGAAACTATTTGCCTTATATTTATGGAAATAAATTCTGACAGGTTACCTAAAATTCACTTCACCCGGCTTCCGCTTATATCCTCAGTTAGGGGCCCAATACTTGGATACATTCAGGACCAAAAAAATTGGAAAAAAATCTCTCTTGCTTTGACTTGAATGTTATTGAGCCATCACAGAAACTCCTGCACAACATAGCAGTTCATTCTATGTAACTCACAGTCATACATGAAGCAATTCCCTATACACTAGTTTTATAATCTGTTTAATCCTTTCTTCTCAGTGCTCCTTCAATTAGTTCTTTTTCACACATATTTCTCTAATCTTAGTCTTATTTCAGCTTCCTATATCCTGGGAATTGCAGGATCTATTCAGTATTTTTTGAAGCTGATGATAGATAAAAGCTGGTTTGTTTTTCTGAGGAAAAAAGAAAACCTGGTGCTATACCCAGCTGTGGTGATAATAAATTTGTGTGCATCAGCTGCCTTTTGGAATGTTCCTACATTTGGTTTCCTGAAAAATGACACGATATTTCTACTATCAAGAATGCACAATAGCATAATTAAGGAAAAATGTGGTTGATTCTCTTCCTTACACATCAGATTGCACCTCATGAGATTTGTATTATCAGGACTGTTGGTAATATAAAGAAAAAAAGACTGTTTTGCTTTAAAATCCTCTCCTTTTTTTCTCTTTCAAATAGGAAAAGAGTCCACTCAGAATAAAAATATATATAACTGAGAAGGAGGGAAATATCAAATTTTACAGTATTATCTCACAAAACACTTACAGTCCTACTGCATAGTTAAACTATCACAAGAAAAGATGTGGGATGTTCTTTAAAGGTAAAATTTTATCTGTACAAGGCAATGCATCACCGAAGTGCTACTTAAACCCTGAAATAAGTAAGCCTCAAGTATTTTGTAGACCATCATACAATGATGGATTTCACTCTAAGAAATATCAAGTAGTACTTTTCAGTCTGAATCAATGGTCTGTGAAGCACAATAGAGTCAAAATACAGTTGATTTATAAAACTATGTGTGTATAGGGCTTACATAAATAGAAATATAAGTAAATATATATGTATATAGACAAACACAAAACATGAATATTAAAATATATTAAGTAAAGTTTTACTGAAGTAAAAGTCCCTCAAGAGAGAGATTACAGTTGCTTTTTCCTTTTTTTATGGGAAACTGCAAATCTAAGTGCTTGAGATATTGTGGAGATAGTCTTGGAAACATGGGCAAAATTTTACTTTATCAACTGTAAACCAGTAGTGTTGCTTTTGTTTAATATGGTACCTAAGAATTACAATACAGTAATGTCATGAAACTATTCTGAAATGACATAGTGATTTGGGCATGAAAAGACTAAAATTACAGGGAAAAAGGACCTAAAAATCACATGTCCTCTGATAATTAAGTCCTTGGTGTGCAAAAAGCCGGAATATCAGATATAATAAGCCTATTATACTAGTTACCTTCCTGTCACTTGGAACTTGCTGCAAGCCATAAAAAATAGTAGTGTTCACACTGCTCAAGTTTAATTCCATCAGATTTGTTGAAGCTTGAGTCTTTAATAAAGGACATTTTTTCAAGAAAGCAAACTTCTCTCTTTCCCCTTCAGGGTTTTCTCCTCTTATCCTTTCCTGGTGAAACTGTCATAAAGTAAAAACCAGGACCACAACTGTCTGCTATCATATGGCAGTTTAAACTTTCACCATGACATTGTTTTCCAGAGATGACTGATACAGATATTAAACAGAATATCAGCTTTGAAGAATGCTCAGAAAGATGCAAAATGGGTTCTTTAATACTGACTCAATTAATGCATTAACACTTTGACCTTACCTTCTATAAATTCAAATGGGCAACAGTAAACCAAACAGGCACAACAAAAATCAACAAGCCAACTGAAAATATTTACATCTGACCTTAAAGATCAATAGATCAGAATTTCTAATTCACTAGATCTGGTGGAAAATTGTCATTTCTTGTTAGGCTGAGAGACGATACCCTATATGTTTTATAATGTATGTTATAATTTCTCTGTATATTTTTTGTCTTTTAACTGTGAAATCTCTACGTAAATGACAGAGACATAAAAGAAATAAAAAATAAAGAATAAAAGACCTTCATTTCTGAGGTCTGAGAAAGAGAAAATTAATAACTGACATGGTATATGGTGAGTATTGAAGTTAGCAGTGATTAAATCCATACAAAGTTGCTCAAGATTTAAAAGAATGACAAATGGCCATTGATTCACAGCCTACTAATTTTGTTCTTCCTTGGCAATAAGGTTTTATGTAGAAAAATATATGCATATATGCATCTTTATTCATGTGCACAAAAGGTAATAGCAAAATCCCTCATATTTGTGGCTAAAGGGTGCTTTCTATTGTACCTGTTTCTTTGAAATCATCCTTAAAACAAGCACAAATGATTATAACATCCTATGACTTAAATCAACACTTCATATTACTTAAATGAACACAATTAACTTCCTATTACTTATATTCATAGGCATTTTTCACTGTGATCCAGCTGTCAGATGAAGTTCTTTGTTTGCCTTAATGGAAAACATCTGGATTAGGGCCCCATGTTTGCTTCTATAAACTAGATTCAGCATTTGGAATCTGGAATTTATTCTGATTTGATTCCCTCCTCAGAAGGTTTCTTAGTCTTTAAGTCAATCAGGAAAGACCACTGAGCTTCCTGTGAAGAGATGACTGCCTGTTCCCTCCAGCCAATATCCATCCCCTGGGTGTGATAGTAGCAAACCAGGCCAGTGGCTTCTCCATTCCTTGGCTCAGTTTTGCGTTGGGAGGCAAAGCAATAAGAAAATCCCAGAGAGATCTCCAAGACATATAAATTTTAAATCCCATTTGAATTCTAATTTACTAATCCTTCTTCATACAATCCCATAACTAGGATCAATGGATTTGGGGGCAATTGACCTGAATCCTGCCTTAGCGAGATGCTATCACAGAAAGGTCGTATTCCCGAGTATACTCCAGAATACTCTATGTCCATACCTTTTCTCCTTCTGCCAAACAGATATAATAAGACCAGCAACATTTCTAAAGGTGCCTTTAAAATTTTATGATTCTTTCTCTGGCATTAATAGTTCTAAGAACAAAAATCTGTCGATTTCTAATTTTTTTTCTTTTTCTTTTTTCTTTTGGTTGATTTTTTTTTTCCATTTTGAATTGCATTAAACATTTAACTTAGTGATTCTTAGGTGGGGGGAAGAGTCACTCCTATTTGGTTAGAGAAGTTATAGAATGAGATTAATATTTTTCTCCTGCTTCACAAAAATAAATCAGATAGTTGATACTCGGTCCATTATTAATTCAGATAACAAGAATTAAATCCCAAGAAATATGTCTTTCAATTGTTGTCAACCAAAAGTGGATGACAAAGAGGTAAACGTTCTTATCCTAGCCTTTTGTATTATCAGCCTGGCATAGAAAAATTATTTGATAGAACCAGAAATCTGGATTGCAGTGAAGCTGAAATATATTTTTGGATGATGTACTTTGTGAGGGCACCATTAAGAAAAGGTTGATCACTATGGGGTCAAAACTAAACAGAAAGTTGAGCTGTCTCCTCCTCGTCTTTTAGCAGGGTTGTTAACTCATATCAAGTTCTTCATTGGCACTATATTGGCCTGGATTTTCTTTTTTAATTTGAAAAAAGAGTTTTGTGGCACACTTTATAAAATTAAAGCCAAGTGATAGTATTTAATTACTGATGTATTTTTTCCTTTAAAATAAAAGCACTTATCAAACAGTAACTCAGTGTCATGATCGTAAAAATGAATACATTATACAGATATTATGTTCACAACAGAAATAATGGCCCAAACCAAAGTCCATTACAGTCAATGAGCCCAGAATTGTATTATTCAGATTTTAAAGGTTTTCTCTTTAGCCTTTATGAATCTATGACCTTCTTGCTCTTTACTGTGCTTCAGTGTTCGCATAACTTGGAATTTTATCCTCTCTTTGCAAGGGTTAAAGTATTAATCCATTACAAAGCGTAGTAGGACACAAAGAGGCTGACTGGAAAATTTCCAATGCCTATTGTAATCTTTCTAATATTTTTTGTGTGTGGCAACAAAAGCCACTCAAACCTTCTGAATAGTCAGTACTCCATATTTAGTTCAACTAACCAATCCTTAGGAAAACTTGGTACTTGTCTGGCACTCAGGTACAATGGTTGCCTTTATCACAGAATTTTGTTAGCCAGAGCCAAATCTCTCCCTTGAATGTCATGGATAGTTTGTTTTCTTAATTTGGAGCGATACTGAATATCACTTTCAGAGGATATTTCTTCAATGCATTTTGGTTCCCATTATTAGGCTCTCTTCTTGTCAATCATCTTTCTAATAGAAATGTTATTTTCATGAGTAGCTGTAGAAAGAATTTACCAAGTGGTCATTACCATGTGCAGAACTAAAATTCATTACCATGTGCAGAATTAAAATTTTTGACATACTTTTTGTCCATGAACTTTTTTCTTCTTTCCCATCTGCTAGTCAGATAACAGACAAGATGCAGTGTGCTTTGACTGACCAATGGCAAACTTTACAGAGTGAATAGTGAATTTTAAGTACTCTAAGAAATCACCCAGAAAGGTGATAATGAAGATACTCAGGAAATCGTTATCAGTATTCTAAAAGCAGAGAATAAACATTGAGTAAGTTACAGTAAATTTGTAGGCTAACTTGTCTATTTTGTATTCTTCATTTAGCTGCATTGTTTTCTTTTTTCTAATCAGGAAAACAGAGAAAAAAGCGCTCTCACTGGGACAAGGCAAGTGACAACTATACTGTCAGTCTGTTACTTGCAGTGTTCCTAATTTTAGAAGATGCAATATGAGCACAATATACATTGGAAATATTAAGACTTCCATCGGTGTATAGGCTTAGGAAATACTCTCTGCTGCTACATCCACTAAGAAGGGCATAAGTTTTTCAGTACTGATTGGGAGGGGACTGAACTGGCTAACATGCTTTATTTCCCAGCATTAGGGAGTTTCAACTCATCATTTGTTAACTTGACAGAATATGAAGCTTCCCATTTTATATTAGATGCAGGTACATATGCATGTGAGTCTCAACATTTTATAAAGCATGATATTCTAAAAGTCCTCAGAAAAAAAAGGTTAAAAATTTGAACCTGCACTTATCCTCCAACATAAAACTTTGGCACTAAGAGTGATGGCCATGTCTCTAGTGCTCCACTACTTGTCCAGCCTCTGTGTTCACCACTGTGTGCTTAAGGCACCTTAGCCTGTTTAGGGCACACCTGGAAATATCTGTCATTTTGAGGAATAGAGGTTTACCAGGGCTGCAGCCATGATACTGAACAGCAGACGGAAAAGGCTTTAGCTTTCACTTTTCCATTACTGCACTGTGCATAGATAGAGACACACAGGCTCTTTTGGGGGTGAGGTGCATTTCAGCTCTCATGTGAAATACAGTTTAGATCCAGTCTACACAGCCTGTCTCCATGGGTGATCTCATCTAAGAAGCAAAGTGAAAACTTTATCAAATGACATTAGACCCTGGAACCTGATAGTCAGACCAGGTTAATTAAATGAGCAGCTGCCCACAGTGTCTCTGCTCATTTGGGATTTTGCAGTCACTATGACAGACATGGAGAAGTATCTCTCGTTTTATGCAACAACTGCATCTTAGGATCTCATGAAATCCCTTCTGCCTAAACTAATCAGATTCAGAGTCATTCCCCTGTCTCCTGATGCTCTAATCTGCTCTCCTTTTGCATCATCTATCACGGGATACCAATGAACTGTGCTGACCTGTGAGCATAATGGAGAGTGCGGGGGGCATCTCTAGGTTAATGTGTCAGCTGTGCTGGGTAACAGATGCCTGCAATGATCCGGCTCACGATGCGATGTTCCAGTCAGAAACAGCACTGCAGGAGCAAGTCACAGAGAGGCATAGAGAAAGCACTGGAGGGAGAGAAAACAAACAAAAAACCTTGTTAAATATACAGGGAAAAGTCTTCAAAGATCAAGGGAAAGATGAGAGAACAACAAAGAGGATTTTGGATTCTGAAGACGAGGAGCTACATAAAAATAATTGTTTCATTCTTCAGCTTAGGGCAGCACTATAACTCTTTATTAGGCAATTATTTTCTGTCATTTTGATGACTTTATCTCTGCCAACAACACAAAGATTCTACTTGAACTCTTTGCAGCCATGTTCCCTTCAACCCTGTGACAGCAGTATGCATCTGCTCTGTAATTCTTGTTTGCTCTTGTCAAGTGCTGGACTTGTGTTATCACAGCAACCTGTCAATACCTGCATAGCAAAACTGATAATAAAACTAACACTATTAGTATAGTAATGTGTTTTACCTCACTACTTTCTGGGCCAGATACTGATAACCTTATTTATAATGAACAGTATCTTCTTCTGAGTGGTAGATTGCCTAATAGGATAAAGTGCTATCAATACTTGTCCCTGAAGTTTTGAATTAAAGGTTCACACTTTATCAGTCAGTGAAATACCAGCAGCTTTGGGATGAGATGTGACAACAGCTTAACAGTACATACCACCGGCTACTCAACAGTTTAAGACACAAAATAAAGAATATCAGCGCCACTTGAAGAGGCAGAGGAAATGGAACCGCTGGCTGCCTTGGATGCCTTTGGTCTCTCTGGACACACCAGCAGTTACAGGCGCTGGTACAGCCCCCATCTGGGGGTTGGATGGGTTAATTTAGCCTCAGGTTTTGGCTTCTTTCGGCTACAGGTAATTGATTAGGTGAACCTTCAATTACTGGAAGATTGCTGTTCCACTTTCCTTCCTACAGGAGCAGCACCTTTATTCTGTCTATCCTCATGTTTTTTCTTTTGTTGCCCTTTGGAGAGCCACTGTAGCTCTCTTCTGCTATGTTCCTACCTAGAGGATCCTTTTGCATACAAGAACGGATGTTTTTAAATTATTTTATATTTTAACTGAGTTTACATTTATATCCTCTTCCTTTGTTCTTCTCTTTGCTCTCAATCTTTCCAATGGAATATGGTTTGATACTGTTTCTTTATTAGAATAGAAAAAGGCTACAAAATAAATAGAATGAAATAACATCTGTACACATCTCTGTCTTTTACCTGAAAACAAAGTATTTGATTCCCATAAAGTACTTGCATGTTTTATCTTTATATGATTTATCAGAATTATTCAATGAGATTGTTTTGTTCAGGAAACCAAACAAATCACTGAATTCTTCCACTGTCTCTAACGGAGCCTCCATTGTCACTCATGCCGTGGAACACATCCCAGTTACTGGGATTTTGAATAAGAGTACAAAATATATCTTCTTTTGAAAAATTAGCCACCTAAGGTGCTATCTGCTAAGCTGTATGCGGAGTGGTACATACTGCCTGAAGGCTGACAGAGTGATGGCAAGAAAATATTCTAAGTGCATAGATAGAGTCAAAGAGGCTGTGAAAGCAAGATGAGGGAAAAGGTTAGTGAGGGAGTAGGGTTAGAACAGTGAGGGGTAGAATTGGACTGGGAAACTGCAAGATGGTTTGGGAGAGATGAAAGGCATTGGAACAGAGGGAGGAAAGAAAAAGGAAAGTGAAATAACCAAGCTGGGAGACAGAATAACAACGCTGAAAAAGGAGAAGTGGGGTGGGGGAGGGAAAGAAAGCGAGAGATTAACGGAGTTTAAAAAGAAAGTCCTGAAGTACAATTGACACTGTCAGCCCAAACTCCAAACTGGAGCCATAGAAGTCTGTCTTTTGGTTTTTATAAAGGTCTCTTGGTTCATGTTAAGTTTCCTGAGCTATTACTGTAGCACCAAGATGTTGACCTGGGATGGAAAGAGATAAGGAAACAGATTCCATAGAATACAAATGAATATAGAAGAGGAAAAGGAAACATAAAATTAAAATTCACCCCAAAAAGGGGAATGGGATAAAATTAAGATAAACATCCTGAAGACTACTTTCCATTGGCTCCACTGGGACAATGAAAATACAGAAACCTGCTGGGGTAGAAGTTCACTGATGCGTTTCAGGACACTTGTGTAGGTAGGCTACTTGTGGTGATTAATTCCTGCATACTCCAATATTGATAGTAAACCATCTCAAGTCTGAGTTTCATTAATAGTTGTTGGCAGGGCTTGGCTGGTAACAGTAAAGTATGATTAGAAGCCCCTAATTAGACTCCTTCAAATATTGTGCCTGAATATTCATTGATTATATTATAACTTGAAATGCTAAGGTTTAGATAATTTCCTTATCTGAGAGGTAAAATGTATTGACTATTGTAGAAATGTTATTTGCATAAATCATATCAAATATGTAAATCCAGTGAAACTTTTGAATGTAGAAAAAAGAAAACCATTGATAGCTGGAAAATGGTATGTCAGTGTCAATATGAAAAAAGTGGAGAAAGAGATAAAAGCATTGCTCTTCCTTGCAGAAATGATTAGTGTGCAGTTCATTTTCCCCCTTGTTTTTTCTTTCACCCTGTCTGTGATTTAGATTTGTTTACAGTTATTACATGAAATATTGCACTGGCAATAAAACTTCCCCCCACCCTCCCTTTTCCTTGTTGTCCTTTCTGACTTGGCAAATGCCATTTCCAGATGTATGTTTATCCTACCTAGGACATAATGTACTTTGAAGAACATGAATAAAACCAAAAAGCCAAACTGTGTGTGTTTCAGAAGTGTGAGACTTCGTTCACAAGTTGTCCCACAGACTGTTTGCTAGCCAGTTTTTATTTCCAGTGCACATTTCTTCATATATTCATTATGTCCATAAAGGTAGGTGCCATTTACCTAGCGCATTAATTTGAGTATCCTGATGTTGCATAGATCTGTATTAATCAATGTATTTACTTAAATACATGACTCAGAGCCATAGAAGACTAAAGGCTAGCAGTAGGGCTAAGCACTAAAACATGTATTTAAGATTAAAGACTTTATTAAAAGAAATATCTTTTAGGGCAAAATGTATTCCTTAGTCAACATACTAAGATCCTAATAGTACTGTATATATCCCTCTGCTTTTAGAGACTTGTGATGCATGGGGCTTCTGCCATGGTAAATCTGTCAACAATATAATAAAATCTCATGTTGATTCCCTACCAGTAAAACCCTGTAAATTCCATTGGCCACAGGCAGAGTTATGATCATCTAGATAGAGTCACGTGCTACAGTTATATGAACAGGTTATATGAATAATATAAAGCTTTCTAGACAGGACACAATTCGTGGGGAACACCGAGAATATCCACTCAGTTTGCAAGTTTGTTTGCAGTATAAATCATACACATAAAGGCTTCACTGTATTTGTTTATTAATGTACTTACTTGACTTTAGCACCGCTGTTATTGTGATGAAAATCTGAATTTCCAATGATGAGCCTACAAAGGCAAACAGATAACACCTCTAGTTGGCAGAATCAGAATGGGGAAGTTCACAAGGCTTGGCTAAAAGAGGATGAATGCTTCTGGTACCACTGAAAATCTCTCTGTACCTGAGTTCACAATCGCTTTGTGTGAAGTCTGTGTACCTCGGTGAGTACTTTGGAAGCCTGCTGTGTCACTTCAATCACAGCTCTGCCAGAAATTATTTGCCATAAAAACCAGTGTCAAATTCTGCCTGATCGCACGACCTGGAGCATCAGCATGGATAAATAAAATAAACCATCAAAGTGAGATGCATGGTTTTGTATTACAACAATTTGTTTTCCAGAGTAGGCAGAGAATACTGAAACAAACCATCTTGACTTACGTGTCAGTTTTTAAGTTCAGCATGTGTCTAATACTTACTCCTGAAAAGTGCTGAGAACCCACGATTCCTATTGAATTGGTATTTGCTTCCAGCCTAAAGAAAATTAGAGAAGGCTGTTTCTGAGAGCTGAGGGAGCTGGCACTGAGAGTAAGCGGTAGGGATTGGCTTGGCAAGTAAATGTCATCATCTTCCAAAACTGTTTCTGATCCAATTCTCATAATGACAGCTAAGCTTCCAAACCGAGTCAGAGTCAGCAATGCAAACAAGTGGGAGCTCTTCCTTTTCACACTCTAGGTGCTTTTCTGCCCTCCTCTATAGTGCTCTGTTGGTCCTTATTTCTGCTTCTCTCTTCTGTTGGGCCTTTTTCGCCCCTCCTCTCGCTCCCTTTGACAAGCTGCCAAGCCCCTGACAAGTCACAGGCTCTCCCTGCTCCCCTCCCCCAGATGCTGGCTAAGAAGCAATGCTTTCCAGCCCCCCAGGCAGACCAGCACAAGCCCCCAGTGCTCTTTGCAGATGTGGACATAGCACGCTTCTGCATCCCGTGTGTTTTGGAGCTAGGTATTAATCCCAGAGCAGCTGGGGAAGCAGCCTGTGAACATGTGCAGCCCTTAGCACTTTCATAATACTTCCAGTGGCAGCAGAAGGTACTCAGGGATTAATTCTGAACCAAACCTGCTGCTTCTGGCTCCGGCCCGAGGAACTGTGCTTTCCTGGCTTGTGCTGCGGGATCTTCCCTGCCAGTCCTTCCTCCCCAGACACTTCTTTTTTTGCCTGCCTCTCTCTTTTAGGCTTGCACTTACTAAGAAGGGCAAAGAGGAATTATCATCCACAGAGCAGAAAGAAAAGCAAAAGCCACCAGATATTGGCATGTTTTCCTCTGTTTTAAGCAGCTGAATGTTTTTGGAGGCTTGGTTTTGATTACTAGAAGTTGACAGGTGCCAACTCAAAGTGCTAAGCAGTTCTATCAAGCCTTAAGAAAATCATGGAGCATTTTAGCAAACAACCAGGCTCTTAATTTACTGACTGCTAAGTTTGTTTCAAAGATTTTCAATTGGAAAGCCTGCAATAACGATGTTCGGGGAAATATCTCTGTATGCAATCATTTTTGGTGGAGGTGGAGGTTGCATGGGGAGGGTGGTGAAACTTATGTGAAACAGACACTCTAATGAGGTTCATAGTTGGGTTGTGGCCTTTTAAATCCTATCTTCCAAGAAAGGTTCTGTATGGAAATGAAATTTCTTTGTTTTGATGGAAGATTTTATTGGAAACTTACTCATTTAAAAATATGGAAAGGCTTAATAAAATATCCCTTAAATCATCGTTTTACTGTGAAGAACATCAAAATCACAATGTAGCGCATCTCAGTAAGGCCACCACATGTAAAGGCATGCCCCTCCCCCATTTAACAGAGATTTAACTCTGTTGGATTTTGAATTCTGTCTAAAACAATCTTCTCATAAACTGCATTTCCTAACCAGGGTGGAAAAAATCCTTTCCCGAGTAACTCAGTGTAGGATATGGTCTAGTGTCCTGCTAAGAGAAAAAACAGAAGCAATAAAAGTTTTAAATGAATAGCTGATAGATTCCACTTCCACTTTTTTTTATTAAATATGTTCCTTTGGACTGAAGGGCAGAAATAGTACATGGTATTCATGGAGTCACCTCAGCTTAGCAAGCAAAAGACGTACAAATACTTTTAGCTGTAATTATGGATTTTGCTGGCACATCACTAAATTAGCCAAGTGACAAAATTAGCTGGCTGATTGGCTAAAGACCAAAAAGAATTAATCTGAGCCCCTGATGTTACTATCCCTGGGCAGCGAAAGGCTTTTAATAAACCACAGAATCAGAGAGAGTAAACCAGGAAAATGTAGCTTGCCACTAGCAGTGTTTGGTAGGTGTAGGTCTCACAAACCACTAACAGATGGGTAAAAGAAGTGTAAGCCATGAGGATGAATAAACAGACCTGAACTTGTTTCCACTCAGATAAACAGATATAAACTTTATGCACCCCAAAATGAAAAATGTGTAAAGAGTAATATAAGAATACAAGCCCTTATATATCAGAGACTCTGGGGAAAAGGAGGAGAGAGGAGATACAAATTCTTTCATAAGGTAATGGCTTTTCATCTAAATAGAAATGTATAGTTGTGTATAGCCTTCTGAAGATGTTCAAAACAAAGCAGATCATTCTCTGCATCTGACATATATATATATGTATATGAATAATTTGAAGACATAAAGGCTAGTGTGAATGAATATCAAAACTTCAATCAGTATAAATATAGACCTAAATCTAACCTGTACCTTAGATGATGACTTTCACTGGTATATCAAATTTGTCATGGCCCTTAGATTTAATTTTATTAATTTAATTTTCAGAACTAAAAGACTGCATGGTTTCCTCAAGGAGGCTTTGAAAGCTTATACAACAAAAAGACATACCATTGGCAGCTTTCAACCTAATATTAGTACTTCTGATCTGAGTAGGATAACTGCAGTAAACTACTGATCTGAGAAAATAAAATACTGCAAAACTTCAGTTGAATAAAAGCTAGTTGCATTTAGGAATTGAGAGATAAATGGAATTAATGGTAAAATGCTTTGTGTGTAACATCAGCAGGAGAGGGTATGGAATTGCAAAAGGCAAAACAGCAGGATCTTTCTGTGATGGGAGATGGAAATGTGTAATAATTGTCATTAAAGGTTTATTTTATTTTAGTCCAGATATAAAACTAATAAATCCATTTATCTTGCAGTATTACTGCTTTCCTCTTGGTACATTCTACCATTATGGCCATTGTTTTAGAACAGTGGCTGTAGAAACAGTGACTTGCATGGGAAGCCATTGATAACAACATTCACATGGCAGCAGGTGGATTCAATTCAAACCTGGAACTGCTGCATACACAGCCAGGTGCCATATATGTGTATTCAGAAATGAAGGAAGAACATTAGAAATCATAATATAGATTCATATATATATATATTATATAATATATAATAATCATATAGGAGATATGAGTATATAATGATACAATCATAATAGATACATATGATACATATACATATGATACTATGATATGTATGATACGTATGATTATATGAGTATATCATGATATAATCATAATAGATACATATGAGTATAATGTTATAATATAGAATCATATATATATAATACTTGTAATCATAATAGATAAACATAATCATATAAGATAGATATAATATATATTGTAATAATATCTGTATGATATAATCAATATATATAAATATGAATAGTTAAACAATGGGTTTTTTTTTTTTCTGGGGAAAAAGAATAAAACAGACATTTAAACCCGCAGAGAGAAAAAGTTATTTTTTCCCCTCAGCTGACCTTGAGGGCCTCTAGGACCAGATGCCACTTGGTGCAATGAGGAGTTTTTTTCAGAGCTGCTTACTGTAATCAGGCCACCCTCTCACAAGTTCAAGAGTGCTCCCCGTGCTAATGGTTGGCCAGGAACAGGCGCCAAAAGCTGCCACTGTGGATTTCTGGCTGAGAGATCTCAGCTGGTTCCTTCATCCAGCTTTGCAAATTGGCAGAACAATAAGGTTGTCACCTTGCTAGTTAAAAAAAAAAAGTAAAAAAGAAAGGACAGTAAAGACAAAATTGATTACTTCTTTCTGTGATGACTTGCACGTGTGCTGACACGCTCTGTCTGAGATTTTCAAGGAGCACTGCTAAAAAGGAGCGTGGTCAGGCTCCTGCTTTGCTGGGATGCTGCAGAGCACCCCTGCACTTCTGGCCTTTTTGGGGCACCTCTGCTCTCCCTGCACCCCACAAACTCCTTCCCCCCTGACTGCACCCACTGCTGCTGCAGTGGCACCAGTGGATCAGCTGGAGATGGCCCAGCTGCACACGGGGTGTGGAGTGGGACATGGATAACTGAGGTTATCCATGCAGTTTGACAGCTTTGCAGTGCTCTGGGCATGCTTTTCAGGCATCTCACAGGTGGGGGAAGGCCCATGGGAAGCAGGAGAGGTGAAATAACTGTTACCTTGCTCAAACAATAAACAAACACAAAAATATTAAGAATTTACAGAACCACAAAAAATGCTTGATAATTCATATTACACATAGTACTTGCCTCAGGAGTCTCTTTTAAATGTCATAAAAAATTTTCCCATCAAAGAACAGGAATGTACATTGAAAGCATTTTTAAAAAATACTGTTTTAAGAGCCAAGTGGGAGACTTGTATTGAGCATATTTCAAGCATCACTGACACAGTTTAAGAACAGGCAAAAAGATGTGCTTAACCCCATGTTAAACTAGAAAAAACATGAATGTGTTTCATAAGTGAAAGAGATTTTGTTAAAGTTATTTAGAGATTTTTTAAATGAGTTTGAGTTTTAAAAGCTTATTCAAATGTCGGAGAGGCCTTCAGTTTCTCAAGATACAATTAATTGCAGAACAAGTATTAAATAAAAAGAATACTAATGGCAAAGCATCAGGAAAATGCAAACCTAAAACAGCAGAGAAACTCAAGAAAAAAGCATCCAGAGTAACTACTGATCTTCCCGCTTACCTTCAAAAGCTTATGAAAAATTATTAAAATGACAAGAATAAGCCTGGTTTTGTATGTCTAAAATCCTCAAAACTCTCCTAGAGGCTCTAAAAAAAAGAATGTTTAAAGCATTTCTAAAGATCTGGAAATGTTTTGAGATAAGAATCCATTTTGGCTAGTGACAACTCTTTCTGCTTCTTAAAAATCTTAGTGCAAGACAGAGCTGCAGGGTCTGCCATGGGATGGGGTTCCAAAGGGAGCTAATCCAAAGGGATGGAGTGCTTGTCCTGTGAGGAAAGATTGAATTGATTTTTTTCAGCCTGAAAAAGAGAAGGCTTTGAGGTGACCTAATTACGGCCTTCCAGGACCTGAAGGGAGCATATAGTCTCAGGGCAAGGGGGAATGGCTTCAAACTGAAGCAGTGGGTTTAAGTGAGATGCTAGGAAGAAATTCTTTACTCTAAGGATGGTGAGATACTAGAACAGGTTGCCCAAGGGACATTACAGATGTCTCATCCTTGGAATTGTTCAAGGCCAGGCAGGATAGGGCTGCCAGCCTAGTGGTAGGTGTCTCTGCCCATAACAGGAAGGTTGAAACTAGAAGACCTGCAAGATCCCTTCCAACTCTTTCTACTTCTGATAATTCTATTATTCCCTGGAGATACAGACTACTGGAAGACATTTGTCTAACTTCCTTCTATGAGTTTCCAATATCAGACATTCTAATACGCCCCAGGCATAAGTCCCCTGGAATCTACTCTAGTATCTTACTATGTCTTATCAGGAATATGTTTCTGTAATGTCTAGCTCAGCTATTGTTGCAGTTCAAATTCATTGTATTTGTTGCTTTAGATATCAAATTCTCTTCTGCATTATAAATAAGCACCACCCCCTCTGAAAGCTTCTTTAAATAGCTGCAGACTGTTATGTTGTAGACCAAGCAAATAGAATCCTTGGGGGTTTTTTTGTTACTTTTTCTTATAGCTTTTCAGAATTTCAATAATTTTCTTTGTTTTTTTTTGTTTGTTTGGTTGCTTTTTTTTTTATTCTCTTAGGAGTCCACTCTATATTGCCCAAAAGGAAGATGAAAATTGTTAACTCATTTCTTTACCTGTGAAATTTTGAATAGTAGTATTCTTAATCTAATGTCAGATTTTGCTTTGAGATTGAAAGGATAAACATATTTTTAAAGCATTTAAAGGTTTTCTGTACAATCAAAATAACATATTTCATCAAGATAGGGCAAATTTCTTTCTTCCTCAGGGGTGGATATGCAATACTGTAAGACTACATAAGACTAAGGCTTATATATATCTCTAACCTTTATAAATTTTTGGCAGCTTACTACCAGATTAATTATTTGAACAACTTCAGTTGAAACATTCCATAGGAAATGAAGCCAGATTAATAAAGATTAAGCTAAATTTCAAACAGCACAGTAAGATAACCCTGTATGCAACTTTTCAAGACATAAATGACAAATATAGATCCTAGAAGAAAGTAGCAATCGCTAGTTCCTTGACTTCTCCCTACCCTACCTTTTTCCTAACTTTTCAGTATGTGAGTTTCACCTTCCAAAACATGTTATTAAACAGATCCATATGAATATCAGAGTACAATTCAGTGAAATTCACACTGGATCAGATTTTGCAACATGCTCTGGAAAGACAGATGATCTGTCTGGAAAGAGATCTTTTTATTTAAGCAGATGACAAGAAATATTTGGCCTGACCTTGGCCATAAAACAAAAGTACTTCATGCTGTTCTGAGTTAATCAAAGTTCAGTGAGAACCACAATTGCCACAAAAATCTGCAGGCTGCCATTCCAGGGTTAGAAAAATGATGCTCCTTTTTGGGTTGAGTCATTTGACTTGCACTACAGAAATTATATGTTTTCTTATCTTTCAGGAGAACATTCCCCTCCTGTTTTCCATCTTGATTCATGGTTCACTCATGATTGTTTGATGATCCTGAAAGAACCATGACCTTATTTTTGAAAGCATGCAGGCAGTCCTGGAAGCGTTCGGGGGAGCATGGCAGGAATACCAACGAGATTTCAAATATAAACAGGAAATTCTATAAGGCTGGATTTTATCTCAAAGGAGTCAAAGGCCAGCTTTGTCACTGACTTGCTTAATTGAGCCCTAAGTGAACTCAAGAGAGACAGAATGGGTGAAAAAGAAACATTCCTTCTAAACCAAACTAAACTTGGTTTAGTGCTGGTTTTCTAAGACTAATAAATTGTATGTGGTAGTAAATCTGTTTTCAAATAATTATTTTGAAGGAAGAAGATTATCATGAAAAGTCTGGCTTGTGGAATAACAAAGTGATTTTTTTATTAAGTTTCTTTACAAACAGTGAACTATATACATTTGTAATAGGTACTTGTTGGAAGAGAATGAATTTTTAGCAAAGTGTATGTCCATAGAGGTAGTCTGATTTGTGTAGAGACTACACAGAAGAGAAAAAAATGTCATTGAATATCTTGGACTGAACATTACATGATAAATTCTCAACATAAATTTTAGAAACTTATCTCAGTTTTTCAGTTACGATTTTCAACTGTATTTGGCAAAATGGGTGCTTGTCTGGAGGAAACTGTGATAATTGGCACATTACTTCACTCTATACTACTATCATTGTAATAATTCATATTTCAAATCAGTTAAAAACATCTTACTGCAAACAAAATTAGCAGAATTAGAAATATTTCTTTGTATCTTCATCAGAGCCTGGGATACAGCTCAGATGTTTTCACCATACCTCAATATATATTTTAAGCTTCACAATGTTTCCATTAAGCCAACTGTTAAGCAGGTAGAAGAATTCTGAAAAAGAGTACCATTCTCTAACAAACCAAAGCTGCTCATGTCTTGCTGTTTCCTGGCAAGATGAGCCATGGAGACAGACTATCTTGAAATTGTCTGTCATTTTGATGGGGGTGAAAAGGAGAAACACAGAGTGAGGTCCCTGCCCAGTCTGGTGGTGGGCAGAGGACCGAAGTGCTCCTGGTGCAGGATTAATGCTCGTCCCCTTGGCAGCCCCAGAGCACTCAGGGGCTGCAACCACAGCCCTTGCACATCAGTCCTGCACTTGCTGTGCCTGTGGAACTGCAGTGCTGATGGAGTTAAGGAAAGGGAGGGTCCCTGTGCAAAAGAGCCCCTTCCTTTGAAAATGACCACTTTCTCCTTATTTGAGGACTTTTTAATCTCAAATACAGTATTTAGCACACCAAGGATTCATGCAAAGATTTGGGAGGGATTTTACTGAGATACTTAAATAAGAGAGAACCTGTGTTGCATTCAACTGTGATCAAAAATAATGTGGAACATTTTCCTGTCTACTCTAGATAAATTCAGTATTCCTACCCATGTTAATAAAAGTCATGCAATATGAGCACTGAAATTATCCCATAGTGGCATTTAAATTATTAGGAAAAAAAATATGTTCATTCTCTTTAATACTGGATTCTTTTTGCCTCTTTCTTTTTAATTTCTATTAATACAAATTACTTGAGCATTAGTATATTGGCCTTAATTAGCTTTCATCTTCCCCTTTTTGATTTAAATGTTGCCAAGCTCCATTAAACTGGCTGTATGATTGCCAGAAAATGGTCTACTACTGAATTCCAAGTGTGTGTCTTTGTCACAGTGTAAATTGAAAGGTCACAACAGGTCATCTAATTGCTTGGTACATATTCTATTAATTGCACTTTTAATGTGCAAAGCACACTGAAATTATCAGATAAAGGATGCTACATTCTTGTAAAATATCAGGTGTGCCTGAAGCACAGTCAGACAACATAAGAAAATAATTCCAATATCTGCTTCGAAAATTTTGATGTGGGTCCATTTCCCTTTTATTTTAATTGACTGTGACTTGCTCAACTCCACTGTTCCTGCTGTCAGCTCCTTTGCCTCTCAGAGCAGGGATACTTGGAAAATCCAAGAGCAGCAAGATGCCCTCTCTTTTTTTCGTGGGATGTGTTCTGTTCAGGCAAGAATGTAGGAAATCTGCAGTACTTCTCAGTATTTGTCTCTCTTAATTCCTTCAGAAGGTGTGTTTATACTGTATCATTTCTCTAAAGAAACACTGTCAAGATGAAAAATGGAAGGCCTAGGAGTTAGGAAAAAAATTAAGATGGTGCGAATCTGCTTTAGTTTTATCTAGTATCTGCAAAAATTGATGAATAACAGCTGCAGAATTGGTATTTCCCTAATCTTGCAAAGTGTTGGCTCCTCTGAGTGAGAAAATGCACCCTAAATTCCCAGTGTGTAAGAGAAGAATATATTTTTTATGCTTTTTAATTAATCAAAAACTTGCTATTTTAAGCCGAAGTCTCATCACTCAATCTCCACTTTCCACAATCGTTATTACTTCCTGATGCATATGTGGAGCTTATGCATCACTACTTCCAACAATATGTCATCTTTCAACCAGACATCATAAACCAAAGACCAGAGAGACAAAATTTGCTTTAAAGCAACTCAGCATCAGATTGGAACTCTGCTCACTTTTTAGGATGTATTTAGGATCTATCATATATAGTTTTGAGAATGCACATGGTTTGCTCCCAGTTTCAATTCGTGAAATTATGAAGTTTAATCCTTAAAGATAAAGCAGGAAACAATTTAACAGCTTACTTACGCAGGTTATGAAATTACAACTTTCACGTTGCTTAGCATTTCTAGGAATTCTTATGGTGGGAAAGCTGAGCAACGATTTTGGTTCCAGTAATACTTATGTACACTTAGAAAAGCAAGGTAGCAGGATAAACTTTAAAAAAAAAATTAATTGAAATAATATTCTTTCGCAAAATAATTCAATTTTTCCTTCAGAAGCTTTGGAACAGTTTCAAAAATCAAAATTGCTTTTATTTTGCTACAAGAAGTTATATGTTTTCTAAATTAAACTACCTTTTCCCTAAAAATTAATATTTAATGCAGAAATTTGCAAAACTGAGTTATCCATCTCAGCAGCCAAAAAAAGGCAATAGTTCAATTGCTCTGTTATTACTGATGATGTAGAAGATAAGTGTTAAACCCCAAACCTAATTTACTTTCTTATTTTTTGCATATAAGTGAATATGAAACAAAAATTTGCACTTGTAAGAGTTTTCCAGCAGTCTTGACTGTTACATAGGGGCCTGAGCCCCTGTGTAAAGGGACTTCCATATTTGACTAAAATACAAAGCAAGTGGAATTTAGATGTGAAAACAAAGCCAAACAAAAGGGACACAAAAGATCCTTTCCACAGGAATTTCCATTCACTTCCAGATTCACTTTAGGTGGAACACATACGCAGGTACCAGAAAGGTCACAGACCTGCAGCAGCTAAGTAACTGCATTCAGCTCTTCAAAATATTCCCAGGAACTGCATTTCCAAAACCACTGTGAAAGTATTCTTGAAACAAAATTTCATCATCTTGTGCATAAATATTTGCACTTGTAAGAGTTTTCTGTAAATAAAGCTTGGAACATAGTCGTGCAATAAAAAAGAGGTATGTTGCTTTTATGGATAAAGAGTGTTTCCAAAGTGTTGACAACCAACCCAAACAAAAATACAAAAAAGGGTTTTCAGAGTATATATAGATGGATGTACTAATAATTTTAGCTGTGTCAGGATGTTACTTGCCAAAGTTAAAAATTTTATATATTCCTGTGGTAGAACAAATTTTGGTTCTGTAGTACGTTTTCAGTTTTGCTGTCCAACGCTTAAGCTTATACAACTCAATATAGATCATTGAGCAGAATATTTGTATCTGTACTTCTTTTTATAAGCTATCAGTCAGCACTGTGAAGTTATTTCTCTTTTGTCTTTTTTGAGAAGAGACTGCCCCAAGAGATGGGTCCTGAAAGGCTTGACAATATCACTTTTGAAACTATTTACATTCCTGACACTGCATAATAAAATTTTTATTCTGTTCTTTTGTGACTTTTTTATTGCTTGCTTTTGAAACATCATGTTTTATTATCTTTCAGTCCTGTTATCAATCTTGAGCAATAAGATGACTGTAATGACCTGCTTTAATAAGCCTATTACAGATTTCTATGTTGATTTGACATACCTAAGTGTAGTAAAAAACCATAAAATTGTTTATGAGGAATAAACAGCTGAGTAATATCACAGGCATATCCTTGGAGATGAAGTGATAGTAGATGAGAAATAAATAATTGAAGAAGACACAGCCTGGTTAAATTCAGTTTCTGAACTCCTATGAACAATGTGACTGTGTCACAGATGGAGTCATGCACTTCACTCACAACAAAGGAGACACAGTACACTTCATGGATAGGAAGGAGGGAGTTAACCCAGTTCAGCTATCTGGTAGTGGTTTGAGAAGATTTAGTGGCAAGGTATGCTTGGTTACTTACTCCATGGAGTACAGAGTCATACAAAACTGTCTGAGAGACCCTCCTCTTGAGCCATGAGGCTTAGAAAGGACAGCTTTGTTTTCCAAACTCTGTCTCAGAAGGGAGTCTGGATACAGATAGATCCACTCTTAGTCCCAGACACGGTCAGTGGTTTATGTCTAAAGGATTACATATGCACAATCAATACTTTATATCACTTAGGTAAGATTTCAAAGCTTAGCATGCTATTAATCACTTGCAGAGAATCTATTGTGGCAAAAAATCTCTCAGGCTCAAGGACTAACCTTGGGAGGCATTCCTGCTGGAAGGGAGATCCTGGCATGCAGCCTCCTTCTGTGCAGCAGAGCTCAGCAGGGCTGGGCTGTCCATTATTTACAGAGTGAGATAATTGACTTTTACTCACATTTGCATAGCAGCAAGATATCTGGTGACCATTCCAGACAGCTCTTGACTACTCTATTGCCATCCACCCATCAAAGTCCAGTGTAAGCTGGATGCAGCCCTCAGAACCCACTGGGAGTTATGGCTTAAGCAAGGTGATACCCATAGTGTTTTAGACACTCTAGGGCTCCCTGCTTGAGATCTAGGAACTCTGTGGTTTGATCAAAAACCACAGGATGGGTCAGGTTGGAAGGGAAAACAGTGACTCATCTGGTCCCACCTCCCTGCTTAAGCAAGCCCACTTCAGAGCACATGGCACAGGATTGCACCCAGCCAGTTCTGGAATATCTCCAGTGAGGGGGACTCCACACTCCCTCTGGCAGCCTGTTCTAGTGTGCAGTTACTGAACAGTAAAGCTGCTTTTTCTATTGGAGTGGAATTTGCTGTTCATCAGTTTCTCCACTTTGCCTCTTGCCTTGCTGCTGGACACCACTGAGAAAAGCCTGGCTGCCATACACAACCTTTCTGTGTACATACGCATTAATATGGATGCAGATAGGATGTTGGAGAGATTTCTTTTTGAAAGTGTCTGACTTCTAAGGGGCCATGGGCTTCAAAGCAGGCTTAGGCATCTGTTTTTTGGCTCAGAAGAATACGGGCTTGTCTGGTGTGAGAGTATACCTGTTGTATTCAGAAGCACGCATACCTACAGCATCACCTTCTTAGTGATTTCATGAATAAATGTATAGGAAAGGCAGAGATCTATTTTTAGATCTATTTATAACCTTACATATTTTCACATGGTGTGTATACAGAGCTTTGCTACGAAGGCCTGGGAAGGCTGATCCTTCATGCTGTGTCGTGCCTCAGACAGGTGTACTTAGAAGCCCAGCACAAAGGCTGGCTCCACTGTGGTGACATTCACTGCCCAGTAACACAAATCCAGGCTTTTTTATGGACAAATATGAGCCCAAAGCCAAGGATCAAACAGCACTGAGGCAGCGTTTAGGGACACACCTTTACCGTTGGATTCCATCACGATGTATGAACAGCTGGTAGCACAAATGAATTCTGGCTCTTTTCTCTCTTTACTCACTCACTTCCTCACTACTGGACTGTTTGGACATTGATGCTTTTCTGAGGAATCTGTTTGTTTTCCAAGCTAAACTACGCGTGACGAAAATAAGCAGTTATTCCCCATTTGCACACGTGGAATTTGGGCTTGGGTTTTTACAGAAACAGCTGGCAATTAGAAAGGAGAATGCTGTAAGGTGAACAACACCTAATGAAAATTGTAGTGAGAAGCTTGACTATTTCTGGTATGGTGTTAGACAAATATTTATTTGTGCTGGTTTGACCTTGGTTGGT
>VWYI01043408.1:6009-23925 GCA_013399455.1 Anthoscopus minutus | reverse complement strand
GAGCCTAGTGTCTCACAGGGGCAGCCTGGTATCACTGCTTACAGGAGCCAACCAGCCCCTCTGAGCTGAGTTCCAGGAAATCTCAGGCAGGAAAACACTGTGGTAGTCTTGAAGAGCATAGTTCATTTAAGATTTTTCTTCCCCCGTGCCTGCTAATGAGTTTCCCAGACATCAAGGAAGCTTGCAAGTTAATTTTGAGTGTAAGAAAGTACTATAATTAGATGCAAAGATCCAAACACTCAACAGATAAAAAACACTGTTCATTCCAGGAACATTTTAGCAACTGTTGACTGGTAGAAAGTAAACAGATTTCAAAAAGTGTCAGTCTGCCATACCACTGCATGCCATTCCAAGATGAACATTGTTCCTAAATATATTTTCTGTGAGTGAAAGAGGAAAACAAATCTAATTTTAAAGAAATAAAATCAAACCAGATGTGCACAAGAATATGCTTAGACTTTTTTTTCCTTAATAAAGATTTTTCCCTTACTTTAGAGGTACCAAGTCAATAAATGTAACCTGAGAGTTGGTATGGCATTCATTTAGCACTCCTATTTAGCACTCCTGTTATCCTTTAAAGCTGCATCCATTTACCAGTTTCTCAGAACATGTAAATGAGTGTGGGAATGCAGCAAATACTTAAAACTCATGAAGGCATTTTAGACTTATCAAAACCACTTGTGTTTTTATGTTTGTGAAAGGTGTGATGTCAAGCTTTGGCATATTATGAAAAATAGCTGACGGTACATGAAACTAATTAGACTATTGCCAAGAAACATACTCTAAATGATCTTTGCATTGAAGGCCCTCTAGCAGTTCAGATCACAGCTAGTAAGGACTACTGGAGTGTTTTTACCTGCAATTAAAACTCCTGATTGACAGATCTTCCATTTACTAATGGTCAATGTCATTTTACATAGTAATCTACCATATCCAGCATAGAGATATGAGTGATTCTAAGTCAGGAAGTAGTATTGACTGACTGAAACACAAAGACTTCTTTTAAACAGGAAAAAGCTTTAGTCAAGTGTGAATGTTTGCTTAAATTCCTTTTTATTTTTTTCATAGGTGTGAACAAGTGTGTTAGCTCTTGAAGGTTGTCTTCTTTCTCAATACTCACTTCCTTGAGACTGAACCTTTGGGGGTAGGGTCCACCTGATGTTGAAGGTTCTCATCCCAGAGGAGATTATAATTGCCTTTAAAATGCCAAAAGCTGGTCAAATCAAACCACATGACATGTAGAGGGAATTTCCAGATGATAGAATTGAAACAGGTATGTCAAGAAATGAAAGGCCACGAAAGGGAAAGAAAAGGAGAGTAATTCCCTTTATGACTGCCTCATAAGAGTTTTACAATACTTTTCTTTTTTGGGTTTTGTCTTCCTTCTCCCAAGAAAGGTCGTGGGAACTGAGACACATATCTCAATGGAGATGTGTGCACAGATACACGCAGGCACATGCACATACACACACACAGAGTTACTGTTACCATGGCCATTC
This sequence comes from Anthoscopus minutus, assembly GCA_013399455.1. Lineage (NCBI taxonomy): Eukaryota > Metazoa > Chordata > Aves > Passeriformes > Paridae > Anthoscopus > Anthoscopus minutus. Next base: position 22,426 of record VWYI01043408.1, on the reverse strand, counting down.
ACCTAGCCTTTGCAACTGCCCATATCAATGACTGTTGGTACTAAAAATTTAGCTGTGAATTGTAATTTTGCACATGCTTATGTAATCCCGTGCAAATTTTAGAAATGCTTGTTCTTGAAGTTTGGCTTCCTGTGCATCTATTCATATTACAGATCAGAATCTGAGAGTGGAAAATGGAAACCTCTTTTTAAAATACTACTATCTCTAGTAATAACTAGCAGATAAAGAAAAAAAAAAATGTTTCAGATGGTGTTATAATTGTGTTCTGACTAATGTTATACCAGAAAGAAATACCAGAAAGAAAGACAGGGAATTTTTTTCCATTATAGCACTGAGGCAGACTGAGATGGGAATGCCAGAAAAATTAACTCTGGTAGCATAAGTCTGTAATTTCTTTAAAGTTAGGAAAGTACTCCCTAATAAAACACATGGCAACCATAAAGCTGCTGATACCATAGTCATTAGACAAAAGGTCAAGAATCCATTAGCAGTGGCCCCTGCTAAGAAAGCTGTACAACCAGTAGCTGAGTGATGCAGCAGACCTAGAGAGCCCTGCAGGTGACACAGGACATCTGATAAGAGTCAGGCTTTGCAATTTCTAGTCCCATATCTCTTGATAGGAGTACAACTTTGCTATTGATTAATGTTTCCCAGGGCTTGACTCATGTCAGGTGGCGATGGATCAATAGCTTTCTGGGTTTTAATAAGGCAGCCAAGCTCCTCACTGAGATTGGCACATACAGCTGCAAGAAATAAGTTCCTGTTCCTGAGCTCTAATGTTACTCCTTTTGATAAGTATGTTACCAAGTCCTGACCTCCACTGTGTCTTCAATTAAAAATGGCAGGATACAATTCCTTGCTTTTAGAAAGGCAGCATACTGCAGCTTTTTAATGATCACTTTTCCCTGCCCAAGCTTTTCTCTCTAGCACACAATAAGTACCTATCCTGAATAGAGGCTCATTTCTCTTTTGCCATCCTTTTTCTCTCCTCTTTCCTGTCACCAGATTGTGTAGTTCAAAATGATGAAGCAACCTGGTATCCCTGCAAGAACGATTTATTAAGAAGAAATCTTAATACCACAACCACAGATGATGGGAGGTGCTGGATCCTGCCAATGTACTTCACTGGTCTAGCAAATAAGCAAGCAGAGAAATGTCAATACCTTTCTTAAAAGGACAACTATACAAAGTGCTAATAAAGAGTTAAGCAAATTTGCATTACTGTACTCATGTGCAATCCTAGTGTGACTGCAGGCTGCCCTAAGTAGTGCTTGGGTGGTCCTCCACAAATTCGTATGCAGCCATTTATCAGTGGTATCTAGCAGTGATTTATGCAGCTGTCAAGCTGCCTTCATCAGTACAAGTGAATTGTGGGCACCATCAGCTAATGTGGACTCCTTCATAGTGTCTAAAGTAAATGAGGGCCAAATTAAAAGAAAAACAGCCCAAGGTACCACCCACTCATCTTCTCAGTTCTTTAATGACAAGTTCCCTCTACAGAAAAAACATACAGCTGCTCATATGAGACCACACTTACAGAGACCCCACTGTCTAATCACAGACAGCCTGTGAAAGTCAGCTTTCAGGGCCTTAGTTAGAGCAAGGAGAACAGGAAAAGTTGGCAGAGTTCCACCAAAAACTAAAACAGTATTGATGGCAAATAAAATTGACACAGAACCAAATCAGCTAGTTTTCATAATAAATAATGATGCATTATTTTTTCAGGGAATAATATGAACCATCCAATGATGACATAACATGCAGCATGTGCCTGCGTCTTTATTTTAAATAGGATGAGTGCTGTAGTGGATCTTGGTCCAGCCACACGTGGTAGTCTTAGCTGCTGGCTGATCCAGTCCAACAAACTCAGATGCAAAAACACACTGGTGCTTTGCAAAGGGGAAGAACAGCATCCCTGAGCCATGTGTGAGTGACATGACAGGGTTTTTTGACTAGTTAATATGAAAATGGAGTGAGAACTATTTCTTTATTAAAATACTATCAATTAACAAATGGATCAGAAAAGCAGACATACGCACACGTGTGCTCTCCACACTTTTTTGGGAAAGATGCTTATATTTCCCCTCCAATCTGAGAAGCTGTTTCTGGCAAGACCAGAAACATGACCACTCTGAGGCATAACAAATCATCACTGAGTTTGACACAACAGAAAATATGTTTTTCTGCATAAAATTACGTAATTATACATGAACTTTTCAACAGTTACTAGCACTTTCTTGAGCTAATGGAAAAGAAGGAGCTTGTGAAAATAGGGCCCACTTATTCAGCATTACAGAAACATATTTAATATTGCACTTTTCAAAAAGGCAGAACGAAGGAATAATTTGTGGACATTAGCAGGGTAAAAAGCTGTCCCTAAGCATGTTAATAGCTCAATTCTGCACAATACTATCTAAGCCTAGGCAGTCTGGCTGAAGACTAACATGCTTGCCCAAAGCAAGTGTAATAATCCCCAGTTCCAGCTGGTAACATATCCTAAACCACAGTCCCTTTAGAAGATGCTGTTCACCTAGAATTCAAACAGATGCTGATCTTGTCCTCAATCTTTTTAAGAAGTTGATCCAAGGTCTAGAAAAGAGTTGATATGGCATGGTTGCTTTGTAGCAACCTTCCCAAGGCAGTTGCTGTTTAAGGATCAGCATAGGACACTGAAATCAAGAAAGCAGTGCTTTGAGCAATGTCCTGTGGTAGATGGATGGAGACAGTTGATTTTACATTCATTTTGCCAGCACTGAACTACCTGTGCTGTCAAATGCAGGAAGAAGACTGGACTTAAGAATTCCTGAATTAAAAACACTTAAGAATTTCTTGGTTGTCTTAATAGTCATGCCATGATTGCAAGAATATTGTGTCAACCGCATTCAGACTCTAAGAAGTTTTGCCACCAAGTACAAATGTATTTAAAGTCTTTAGCCTGTGCTAATACCATGTTCTTCAGGATATTTTCTTTATCTCTTCTACTGAATATGGTATGAAGAGCTGCAGGGGCTGTTATAGTGTTTGTGGCCAACTTTCTCTTTTGTGAGTTCCTCTCTTTTTCATTACTGTTTAGCCTTGAATTAGTGAGTTTTGTCCTAGTCTGAAAATTGCAAGTATTTCTCTTTTGTCTCTGACAGGTCTTGGATCTGTCCAAAAGACAGATCCGTGCAAAAGGAATCTCCAAGCCATCTTAATTTTAGAAAGTGGTCATTTGCTGGACAGTTCCCCAGTGACCTGCCACAGAAAGCAAAAAGGAGCACTTAGTGGTGTTTTGAAGCATGCAGGAGCACTGAAGGGTCCTGTCTTTGTGCATTCAATATAATGCTAGATAGGGTAGAGGAGAGAGGCATGTCCAAACACCATTGGCCAAATTACACCAGAATGTATTACATGATTACCTTGTCCTCATTATTGAGACTATGTGAAAAATCAGCAGTGGCAAAGGGCATTTTTTGCCATTGAAATTAAGCATAAAAAATCTCCTCTAGACTCTTTGTTTTGCTTTTCTTATTATCAGATGTATTAACAAGGATATGTGAACTGAAGATTGCCAACAAGATGCTCTCAGGGTTGACCAGATGTTGATAGCTTTGACACCAAAATAAAAGCGGGGATATCTGTGAGCTAGGTCTTGCAGAATGGTAAAAACTGTCTCCAGACTGCAGTTAAATACTTAGGAGCATAACCCTTTTACTGAGTGGTGCTGGCTCATAGCAGAAGATGAACATGACTTGTCAGTTAAGATGGGTTCTTATTAAAATTGGTATCTCATGCTTCCATCCAGAAATCCAGAAGAAGTGAGACCCTATAAGAGTGAGTATCTCTTATAGGCAGAAAACTAGAACACATTGGTAACACAGTTATATGAAGAACAAATTAAAACAGTAAAACATCCTTTGGCAAAAGTTGATTAACTTCATTCTTGATATACCAGAGTATATAGAGAGCAGCCAAAAGTTTTTCTACCACAGCATTTTCACATTCTGCAATCATTACTGTATTTGTAAAAGCTTAGTAAATCAAACTTCAAAACTGGTTTTCTAAAACCAGTCTGACTAATGACTAACCATTGCAGAAGTCAACACAGAAGCAACAACGCCCGCAGAATCCTGCTTTAGCCATGGGATATATTCTGAGCAGCACCTTTCCACTGCCAGTATTCCCAGTCTTTGAAAATAAAAAGAAGGCTCTCATTAATAGCATAGGTCTTACTGCTGTCTCCTGGGACATACACAAATGTTCTTTGCTGCAAGAGACAAATTAATGTATGTTATATGGCTCCCACAGTGCCCCATGGATGGGATGGGATGTTAAATTTTAGGATTCATTATTCATACCTATCAGTTCTGCCATACAGCAGCTATGCACGCAACAATATGTTACACACTTTGGAAGATGAATTCATATATTGACTTCATTTTATGTTCATTGGAGAGCTATGTTACTTGTCATTATTGCATTTATTCAGGTGTTCATTATTTTCCACTAAAAGACAAACATTTGCCTGCTGTAGATGCCACAAGTGGTATAAATTGCAATTTTGTTAATTTTAAGCATGTTCTGAACCAACCATCTTCTCAAGCCAGGATTTTGAAAAACTTAGATTCAAATTTTATGACAATGTAAATCTCTTTGTGAATGAAAAAAGTGTAAAATGTGTGCATTTGCATGTTTATCTTGGTGTAACAAAGGTTCTGGGCGGTCAGGAGTATGTTCACATTGCATAGCAGAGATCAGCACAGAGGTCCCTGTAGTTCCACCAAGGGCAATACATCCCAGACCCAGGAAGAGAATAGCTGTGCCAGTATGGAGCCATTCTTGGTGTCCTAGACTTGTTACAATGTAAGGTGATTTAGGGTGGATGTCTAACTGTGCAACTGTCCAATACAGCAGTACTGCTTGTAAAAAACCAGTAAAAAATTCAAGCTCCTTTGGAAGAGATTCAGAGATTTATACTGTGACTCTGCACCGGGTGGTGTGGTGGTTTGGGTCAAGCAGATGCCATTCAGAACAGTGTGAATGAATGTGTCACAACAAAGGGTGTCCAAGTTAGAGCCCAGAAAGAGAAGAAAGATTAGTAGAGACAGACTGAAGACCTGATATCCCTTGAAATCTCATCTGGAGCATTAAATGGTATCAGTGGTGCTGAGTCAGGTACAGTCAGGAATAATGTAGTTACAAAAAGTAGGTGACCTTGGGCAGGAACTGCACTGCAAAGACCTTAAACAGATGGAGGTCCCCAAAAGAAAAAGACTTCCAAGAGTTGTGCTAAATACAGGCAAATGATTTAGAGCACAGTAGGAAAGGCCTTACTCTTGGAAAGAAGAAAATACTTTGGCAGCAAAAGCAGATATAATGGCTGAAATCTAACTCGCCATGTTCAAGAGATCAAAGTCAGCAGCAGCAAAAGGAAAGGAGAAATAAAGAGAGCTGAATTCCGCATGGAGTATATTTTCAGGGGACAGGAAAAGATGCCTAATGAAAAAAGTAAGGCCAGAAAAGCTTGTCAAAGTTTCCATACCGAACAATTTGTTCAGCCAGCAGAACTGTAAATCAGAGACTATTTTATTTTTGGCACAGATATAAATGAAACCTTCTAGTCAGGAAAATATTTTTCATTGTGTGCTGTGTAACCTTCTATTTGTAGAGACATGTTATATCCTAAAAATGTGTCTAGAAAGTTCTGTAAATCCATATAGTTTTACCCACAATCTCCTAGAAGTTCTATGGGTATCTCAATTTTCATAGCTTCTCTTCCTGATGTTTGTTTTCCACAACATCATATTCAAACCAGAAAAGAAGTTCTGGCAGCTTTCCAGCAAATGAGCTCCATGAAAACATATTTTGCATGACTTCAAAATGGTTTGCACTGTCTCACTACAAGCAGACACACAGATAGCTGATTTAATCTTTCAAAGGGGCAGAAATAAAGTTGGATTTGTAAATTTACATCTGAGTACAGAACACTTTTTCCTAAGACCTAATTGTACCTCAAAAGGCAAATAAAATGAAAAGAGACTCCTGTGAAACTATTTTATGAGTGGATTCCAAAGCAGCAGCAGGAAGAGAATACCAAAAATAGTCAGGACTCCAAGTACTTGTTAAGTAGCATTTTAAGCCTTCAATCCATTTATTATTTGCACCATACCACCCTCTCATGAAAAAAAACAGACAACTCTTAATTTAAAACACTTCCTTATTGGAGCAGCTACAGAAGCTCTCATCTGCGTAAATTATTTTTCCCCCATCAACCCTACTAGCTAGAGATGCTATCCTGTTTTGACAAACAAATCATTTTCAGGTTCAACATTTCTCCCTATAGTCACAATGTTATCATGACCACAATTCACAGGAACTTAGTCCTGGACTATGGCCTGCTCATATCTGTCACACCAAGGACCAGGTAGAGAAAGCCAGCCTCTGCTTCAGACTCCTTTTTAACCCAACACAGGCACTTTCAGGTAATTGCAATACAGCCCTTGACTTCACACGTGCTGCCTGCCAGGAGCTCAATCCCTCACAAGACTGTGCTGCTTCCTCATCCCATTGCATAGTATGCCAGAAGCAGTCTCAACCCCATTCTCCTGTGCCAAAGCTCTCATGATCTAGCAAATAGGAAATGTGTAAGGCCGATGCTTATGGGAATGAACTTTCATTTCTGTTTCAGCTCCTCACTGCTCATATCAGGACACATCTTTCACATTTCTCCCCACAAAGAAGACACCACATCCCTCAGAGGTTTCTGTGATGCCCTTCAGCTCTCTCACATAGTTCCAGTGGCACAGAACCACTTAATGCCAGGGAAACCCCAGCAACAGCCTGAAATATTACCTGAAGGTAACTTATTTTGCTGCAACTTACCCTAAACAAGCAACTTTGCGTCAAGATTTACCTCTCCGTTACTTTGCTTTCTCAAGAGGTAACTACTTCCTCAGTTCTGGCAGATAACACCTAAAAATACTGTCAATACTGATCTACAGACTCAACCCAAATGTAAAATCAAGATGAACACCTTTCAATAAGATAGTTCATCCCTGCTGGAAGTCAGTTTAAGCAATGAAAGAAAATATCTGCTACTACAATTGCAATGCCTGTCTTGGTGCATGTAGATGTCTTGCCAAACTGGAGAAAACCTGTCAGAAGATTCTGGACATAGAGCAGAAAATTACTGAGATTCTCCTCTGAGTGAAGAAATGTATTTTGTTAAATCTGGAGCAACTTAGAGAAGTACTGACTGATCCAAAAAGTCACTGATACCTTTCAATTTGAGGAGATTATTTTAGCCCTTCTGCTGGTTTAGTATACCAGGAACAGTTATTTTGTCCAAAATACAACCAAGATATCCAAGGTGCTAGGAGGTATTGCAGTAAAAACAACATTTTATTGTACATGGATGTACTTATCTTTCTAGAGTATAACCTCTCCATCTCCAAGCAGGAGCTACATGAGCAGCCTGAACGGCTGCAGGGAGTGATTCACACAGCCACTAACAGGCCTTCCCTGGCCCATTTTCCTGATCAAAAGAACTCTGTTTCTTTAACCATCTCCATTGCCCTTTACTGGACTTGCTCCAGCAGCTCCATGTCTCTCCTGTACTAAGCAACTCCAGATGAGGCCTTGCCAGGGCTGAGTAGAGAGGAAGGATCTCCTTTCTTGACCTGCTGTGAACAATTCTGCCAGGAAGCTGTTGTTTGCTGGAAGGGTACATTGATGGCTCAATGACCAGCTTGGCATCTACCCCCTAGCCCTTCTCTGCAGAATTGCTTTCCAGGTGGTAGGCTCCTGGTATGTGTCTGGAGTTACTCCTCCTCAGGGAAAGGACCTTGCATTTCCTTTTGCTGAAATGCATGAGATCTTTTTGAGCCCATTTCTTTAGTCTGTCCAGGTCCCTCTGAATGGCAGCATAGCTTTCCAGTTTGTAAATCACTTCTTCCTTTTGTGTTTGATTTACAAACTTGGTGAGGGTACAGTCTGTACCAGTAATTTAGCAAAGGTTTTAATCATCATTGGTTCCAGTATTGATGCTTGATATACATCAATAGGAACTGGCCTACAACTGGATTTCATGTTACCAACCAAAATATTTTCAGCTCAGGCGTTCAGTCAGATTTCAATCCATCTCAGCATTCACTAATCTAAAACATATTTCAGCAACTAGTCTATTAGAATGCTATTGGAGAAAGCATCAAAGCCTCTCTGACATCAAGATAAACAACAACCACTAGTTTCCCCTTATCCTTTGAGGCAGTCATTTCATCACAGAAGCTGTCTAGTTGGTCAGGAATGATTTCCCCTTCCTAAGTCTATGCTAAGTACTCCCAGTCATCTATTGTCCTTAAATGGTTAGTGGTTACATATCTGACTATAACTGAAAATTAACCAGAAACTTGAGAAATCAATAGTGTCAAAGAACTATTTCCGGTGCTTCATAATTTTATACTACATGGTATGTCAAGTTAATATTATATAGCTATTTCAATTCATCTTCTATAGCTGATCATGCATTTTATTCTTGCCTTCATTCTCTGTGCTTCTCACAGACGTCCTCTTTTGGCTCAATATGTCTAATTGCTCAACTAAAACTAGAAGACTAAAGAGTATTTCTGCAGTATTTCAGCCTGCAGCAGGGTAAGAAAAGAAATATGTCTTTACTAATGCATCTTCAAAACCCTCAGGAACAAAATGGAATTTGGTTCAAAGCCTTTTAACTCCTGAGAAAATTATTCAGATAGGCTGTTATTTACAAGGCAATGACCACCACCCTTTATCTTCCAATTTAACAGTTGTACAGAACAATTTTAATATAAAATAATGTCTGCCACTTCATGCTCCATTCTGGAAGGACAGGTATTTTCTGCAAATATCTAATTTCATGTGCCTTCAAGTGCCTTTGGTTTAATAGTGTATGGATGGCCTTCGGTGTTTAGGCTGCAATTTATCCATCCATGCACATTCACCAGCACATAATGATATAAGGTATACGCATTACAACAGCATCAAGGGCAGAGGATTTCTAAGCATCTGTAAGTATGCTGTAGATGGAGGAGGTTTCAGTCTTGTGTTTGGAAGGAGCACCTTAGTTTGATCTAGGCACCAGAATTCATTTGGATATATTGTCACCAGCTTGGAGACACACTGGCATGTAAATATGAACTTCAATAGGCTGTGCTTCTGCATTTCATTTACCAAAATGCTTTTTTCCTCACATGGGTAATGTGGCATCCAAATGACTGTTTTAAAAACTAATGTCACAAATTGCAAAGCCTTGTTCTTGAACCAAAATGTAATGCATGCTGCTAGAGATCCTTCCATGTGTTTCAAAGTAAAATACAACACTGCCAAATACAACACTGGTCATGTCTTGTACAAGAAAGTCATCCTCCTCATGCTGCTTGTTCTCTAAATGTAACAAGGACAAATGAATGCTCTGTTTCTTATCAGAGTGCTGGTATCTGTTCCTCCTTTTGGAGCATTCATCCAGCTGGTTTATGGCTCTCACAGCTCAGCTAAGAGGGTGGGGGAAGGGTACTAGCCCAACAGCTACAGTAAATTGCACACATTTATCAGCCCCTTGACTTCCACACTGGAGTTCTTGCCTTTTATGGAAGATGTAGGGAAAGTGATATAATGGTATGCCGCACAATATGTACATAGAGAGTTGAGGATGTATTTCATACATCTTTGCAAGTCTTGTTTTACAAACTTTTCTTAGGGATTTTGGAATTTACACTCTGATAAGAAATTTCACTACAAAGGATAACTGAATCTGTATCAGCAGATACATGCTCGGTCATAGCAAAAGAAAAGACAGGAAAGGCTAGGAAATTATATTATAGGAACTGAAAGGAAACAAGGAAGCAAAAAATGAGGAAGGAAACAAGGACAGAAGGATATGAAAGGAAATAAAGAAACAAGGAGACAAGGATGGAAACAAGGACAGAAGGAGGTGTGGAGGCAGGGAGGCAGGAAGGAAGGCAGGCAGGAAGGCAGGCAGGCAGGCAGGCAGGAAGGCAGGAAGGCAGGAAGGCAGGAAGGCAGGAAGGCAGAAAGGCAGGCAGGAAGGCAGGAAGGAAGGAAGGAAGGAAGGCAGGAAGGCAGGAAGGCAGGAAGGAAGGAAGGAAGGAAGGAAGGAAGGCAGGAAGGAAGGAAGGAAGGAAGGAAGGCAGGAAGGAAGGAAGGAAGGCAGGAAGGAAGGAAGGAAGGCAGGAAGGCAGGAAGGAAGGAAGGAAAGTTGCATTCATTATGCAAGAGAGCAAGCACAGTCCATTTAATTGTACTTTTTATGTCAGTTGCAAAATTCTCCTTAAAGGTGGGATTTAAGTTTGGGCCTGTGCTAGAAAATGGATTTGCATAGCAGTTATTCTTTTATGGAAGACAAAAATAAAAAAGTGGGTTTTGAATGAAATGGTAGTAGAAAGACACCATTGTCCTTATGTGGAGTTGGCTATTGTTAAAGAAGCTTACTAAATTAAATCCTTAGTACTGTTTCCAGATTATAATGTGAGTTTTGGGAGAGATGGGACATTTCTCTTGATACATTCGGTGTGCTCTTTTGTGTTATGAAGCTCTGATCATCCGCCTTTCTCCATAGGACTTCAGTGGAAGATCTCCAGTTTTTGCTAAATATGAAGTTGGCCAAATAAAGTTGGCACAGAACAGAAAAATGAGGATGATCATGCTTACATGTGAGGGCATTTGAGATTTCATCCAAATTAATCCAAAGTGAAAGTTGTACAGCCCTGAATCTTACCTCACATATTTTCTATCACAAAGTTTTCCTGCTATAATTCAGAAATTATTTATTTTCCTGCTAAATGTTTTACATAGATACTAGAAACTGAATGCAATAACCACTACCATATAATGCATGTTCTATTGAGGGAGCACTAACTCTCAGTACAGCACCTTTAAAACAGTTTTTCAGGAAAAGTAGAAGTAATGCAGAGATTATCCATACGCTTTGTATGGATACACTTGTCATGTTAATAGGCTTTAACTCCATAGAGAATTTTAAGTGGATTTAAAAGGAACATAGGTTGCCTGACTGGTATCAATAAAGACAGAAGTGCCAAGCCACGTAACATAAGACTCTTGAGAAAGTGTTAATGAGGTACAACTGGTGAGTTACCAACAGTTTTCACCATACCAATCACCCAAACATTGTATAAGCAACATAACTTTTTGAAAATAAAGAACAAGAATTTTTAGGTAGAATTAGTGGTTCTTTAAAAGTCTTTCCTACCATCATCTGCCATAACCTTTCTTCTTCAAGCTACACTATTCATTATTGGCTGTATCCTTATGTAAGTTGAACCAACACATCTATACTGATTCTGAACCTTGATTTGGATGCACAACAGGATTTGGGTGAGGGGTAGCTAGATTTGTTCAAATCCATACATTTCTACACTTTAGCACCTGCAAACCCTGCAAATTTTCTGACACAAAGCTGGCAAACCTGTTCTGCATAAAAATAAGGATGTCTCACACAGCTCTGTGACACCACCTTGCTTTTTCAATGTAGTAAATAAAATTTCCTTTGTCTCTTCTAAACTCTGAAATTTGACTGAAAACACAGATTTATTTTGGGCTAGCTTTGATCAGAATGCTTATGTCTCAGTAAAACAGCTCAAATTTGTTCACTGATATATTTTAGCCTGAGTTGGAATACTTCTAGAAGTGCTGATTGGAAAAAATGTCTGAAGGTCAGTGAGTCCAGTCTCCACCTCAAAGGAGTATTATTACCAGCACTAGACCATGTCAACCCACTCTGTATTTTGCTGTTATTTTTTTAAAGTCAATTATCCTATGGTAGTATCTTGGAGCTATAAGACAAAACAGAAGAAGAGGAAAAGACTTACTGAAGAAAATTGAAAGACAGTTGGGGAGTACTTTGGTCTTGATTGTGAAGAATTTCTTATCCTCTGTCATCCAAGAGTATCTGTGCTCAGTGAAAAGAATTAGGGAATAGGCATGTCAAACATGCAACAGAAGGCTGCTGAGAGAATAGTGGTAAGCATCCACTCCAGAGTGCACAAATGAAAATTAAACTAAGTTAATGTATATAAAAAGCTACAGTCAGTAGGTCAGCAGAAAAACAGGTCACCTTAAAGATTTCTATCCTGCATGAATAATTTACTGTTCATTTGGAAGAATTACCTAACCCAGCACAGGACAGCAGGAGTGAAGAAGCCATTGCCCACAAACCCTGTCAGAAATCTTGGAATGAAAAACAGTGGAAAACACCCTTCACACTTTTTCTTTCTAAAAATCAGTGAAGGAATGCTGAATAATGGTGAGGAATCTGTTTAGAAATCTGAAAATGTGGTGGATGACAACTGGAGGATTGTGGCTTTCCTGTAAAAGCTCTCCTTGGAGATAGCTCGCACTGCATTGCAGGTTGGGGTGCGCTGGTCATGCTTCAGCAAGGGCCAGCAACACTTTGAAGGGAGAAGAAAATACACAGTATCCTGAAGGGTCAAAAAGCAAGGCAAACTTGGACCTTTGGTGGCAAAAATGTTAGTCTTTCCAGAGAAGACAACAGAATGGTGATTGGGAGAGCTGTACTGAACCACCTTGGACCCCAGCAGCTCTCTCTTGCCTCTTCACCTTAAGATATTCTACCCACAGCAGCTGCTTCAGGTGGACTTTGTATGACTACCTATTTCCCCATCCTTCGAGGCAGGATTGACTTAAAGCAAATTCTCTCCTTCCAGAAAACAAGCAGTGTTGTGAGGGGCTGCTGAGGACAGCTGTGGTGTCTGGTGAAAAGGAGAAGGCATCGCCGTTGTTACCTTCAGGCAGTAACTAACTGCATGCAGATTTTGTTGGATCTGAATCACTCACAGGTAGTTTTGTGGGTAGTGATTTAGTGATAAATGATTGCTATAGATCACTAGATAGAGCAAAATGGCAGAAAAAATTAGGAGTTTGCAGAGAACTGCATATTGGCAAAGAAATTGGAGCTCTGAATCCACAAGTATATAACTTCTACCTCATTGCTCCATATGTTTGTACCTAATATATACACATACCAATATATAGCCTTGCAGAATACTTTCTCATTTGTACCCTGAAGGTGTTCAGAGCACTCTATACATGTATTTAGCTTCTCAGGATTAGCAGTTCAAGGATGTTAGAAATGATTGAGGGCTCCTATAAGTCAAGGATGTTAAAGTTCATAGCTTATGCATGAAGCATGTGAATCCTTCCCAGTTTAGTCTGAGGACAGCAGCAGGACAAAGGGCTTGTCACACATGCTGAGTCATTGGAAACACAATCACATGAGGGTAGAGTAGCTTATGTAACTGATGTTAGGGTCATATCTTATTTCTGATGTGTTTCAGCTGGGCCTTTTCTGTAAATATAGAGCAGCTTCTTTTCTGAGCTTCATAGAATGCTATATAGCCAACACAGATGGAATTCTAGAATAACTTTACCTAGAAAGTCCTTTAAGTGTAACAATTCACTGTAGAACCTCTTTAGCCATGTTACTTCCACATTTATGTGGCCAACAGAAAGAACCAGGTACCCAAATGGAGCATTACAGTCATACAGTCTTACCTTTCACAAGCCAGGAAAACCTTGCTCAGTAACTTCTGCACCAAGATTATAGTTTCTGTCTGAGCTTTATGCATATCTTTTAGAATGACTCTCCAAACTTTAGGTGCATGAAAACATATCACATGCTCAAATTTCTTTAAGATTTCTTTAAAAGTTTCTTTTTTCATCTGCTTCTCTCATTCCAGCTTTCAGCCACTTGATCTCGATACCATTTTTTTCTGTTAAATCAGATCTGTCACCATCTGAAGTATTTTTCTATGTAAACATTTCTAGTCTGAAATAATTCACTTTCAAATTTTCTCTTGGATAAATAAAATAAACTCATTTGCTTAAGTCTTAGTATGTCAGGTATGCTTTATAGACTGAGTTGTGCTTATAAACTTTTTCTGAACACTCTCCAGTCCAGTTTCTCAGTGTCCTTTTTGAAGTTAGGACACAAGGTTTCTACTTTGGCTATGCTCTAGTTCATGTTGGAGACAGAGATAATAGCCCTTTTCCTATTTTGATTGCCTCTTGCTTCTGCAATAAAGGATGGCATTCACAAACTTAATTGCTTTGTTGTCATAAGATCACATGTTTCATGGGCTGCCTAATATGATTTCAGATTGATCCACAGGGTAAATTTCCATATTTTAAGAGGGGATTCTATCCTTACTGTTTTGCTAGAATTATGAACCAGTACTGATGTATTGTTCTAGTTACTCGCTGTCTCTTATCAGTACATGTGGATGATGTAACCAACACCAATATTTACAAATTCCTCTTCTAGTATTCTTTCCTACTTTCACTAGTACTGGTTTCATAAGTTCTTCCCATACACTTCAAAAGTCATCGAGCAATTGTTTGGCAAAATTAGATCTCTGAGTAGCATACTGGGAATAATTTTCTAGCATACTGTATTCACATTTTCAATTATTTTCAAATAACTTTCAAGGAATGCCTATTATAATCTCTATTTTCAATATAGTCCTAAGTCTGGAATGTGCTTCTTTTATCTGCACACCAAATAAGACCTGCTTGGCACTCTGTTCCTCTTTACTACCCATGAAACCATAAAAATTAAAATCTCATGTCAATTCTGCAGTATCCTAAGTGGGCTTATTGACTACAGAGATCCAGCTGCAAGGACTTTGGCCAGTCTGCTGGGAGCTGCTGTTTCCTGCACTAATAAATAGTAGATCTTAAACATCTAAATGTGCTACTAAACTGTTTAAATGGCTATTGCCAGTTCCCACACAATTTATTTAATGGATGATGTGGTAACACAGAGCAAACCCTAGGGCTATTTAGGGAATTGTTGGTGAAAAAACTATCACCATCATCATGATCATGATAAGCTAGCAGCGCCCTTATCTCTCTCAAAGATCAAATTTCATCAGAACACTAAGGTTGGGTTATGAGGCCTGTTATCAAACTATCATAAATAATTTGCTGTAACAATCCTTCTGCAGCTTCACTCAACATCTATGCCCAGGTACTCAGTTATATATATACTGTGATAATCCCATTTAAATTTTCAAATATTAACACCAAATCAAAATTTTCAGTTCTCTCCTACTCTCTCAGGGCTGGTTTATAGGAAAATCAGCATTAACAGGGTAGAAAAGTTTCCTCTAGATAGAGAGTGTTGTATTAATTTCTTTCATTTTCTGTGTCCTATGTGATCATTTCACTGTGAGAATTTTTTAGAATTCCTCCCTTTACCCTAACCACGTTCACCAGAAATTTTTTAAACCAATATTTTTAGTAAGGTTTAGTATGTTGCCTCCTATATGTCACAGAGCTCCTGCATCAGAGAGAGTGGGGGCCCTGGCAAAGAGTTGTGGGTGTATCTTGTCACTCCACTCTCACTCACTCACTCACTCACTCACTCACTCACTCACTCACTCACTCAGTCATGCACTCCTCTTCCTGCAAGCTCCACAGGCATCAGCTGATCTGATCTCTTACCTGTCATAATCTAAGCTTAAGGGCATCTCTTGATTTGGGTATACACCCTGTGATCCAGGTGCTCACACAACCCAGTTCACATGAAATTGTATCCCTGCACTGTGCTGAAGGCAAGGTGCACCACAGATCCATATATGCTCTAACCGTGTGGAAACAGCCATCAAAAAGAGATGCCAGCCCTGCTGTTCCTGTGACTGGGCAGAAAATGTCAGCAGTGACAGGAGAACCCCAAAAACAAGGCATAAGTACAGTTCCTATGTGGCACAAATTACTTCTGAACAAGTCACCTTGCTTACTTCTACCTTTTTATATTCCTTTGGTGTTTTACTTAATCCCATTGAGAATAAAGGACAAGATATGCATCTAAACCTTAGCTTCAGTTGATTCCTATGAGTCAATGTCCTGAATAACCTTTGAATGGAAATGTAAGGGCCACTTAACATACCTGATGAGCAGTTCTAGTGAACCATATTGGATAAGTGCACAGTTTTATGAGTCACTATGCTGATCCTTTAGCCAGAGACACTGTCAAATCCCATCTAAGATGGAGATCAAAGAGATGGAGGATTCAGCAGAGTGAAGGAATCACACCTCTAAAATGCTTTGACGATACATTAGTTGCATTTAGATTTTCTAGAGAAGATTATTTTATATAAACTCAATTAAAAATGCAAAGATAAATTATTGTGAGGATAGTATAAATATTTGAGGAGTAATAAAATCATTTTGTGTCATTAGGTTATGTATATTATGTTAATAATTCTGAGAATATTTTTTTCACCTAGAGGCACCGGATTAATTTTAAGATGTTAAATAACAATGACAGAGTCCACCGTTTCAACTGTGTGGTACATTTGATTAAAATCACACATATGTAATCTAGCTGTACCTCTTCTACAAAATA
>VWYI01043397.1:243-45645 GCA_013399455.1 Anthoscopus minutus | reverse complement strand
GAAAATCCAGTTTCATTTCCTAGCTATTGTGATTTCTTTTTCTTCAGACTATCAGTTGAGATCTGTTAGTTGAGTGTTTCCATTACTTCTGAGATCTATTTTTTATAGTAAATCTATTGGCATAAAAGGGCATATGTTTTCTGCTTTAAATCTCATTTACACATATTTGTTCTTCCCACACTTTTCCTTCCCTTTCCCTCCTGTACAGATGATTACCACTTTCATTTCAAAGGAAAAACAGGGTGGAGTAGAACAGTTCTTAAAAGTTAGGTTGGAAATTAGCTAGCAGCTATTTTCACAGAATTTTTTTCCCAAAGGGAGGATTGACAACTTAATCGGGGGGGGGGGGGGAACAGGCAACATTCAGGAACAAGGGGGGGGTATCAGGGGGGATTGGCAACCAGGGTAGGAGGGCACAACTGGTACTAAACTATTAACATAGGAGGGAGTACAACTTAACAATACAGAGCAAAATATTATGAGCAAAACTGCACCATAAAACCCACCCTCAGCCCCAGCTTCCCAGCTGCTCAGGAGGAGCTACCCCATGAAGCACCCTGATACCTTTTCTTATTCATTATCTCAGAAAGTTTGCGTTTTACTGAAATATAGGCACAAATATCCAGAATTTGGAAGGATTCTTGCAGTTCCCCAGTTCGCATTCATAAATTTTCTTGGTTTTCTGGCTTTCTTATTTTTTATTTTTTAAACATGATATAATTTCTTTTGATAAAACTTTAAATGAAAACAGAAAATGTTTAGTATTTTTACAAAAAGGCAGTAGTGGATGGAGAAAGTGAGGAAAGCCATAGCATTTTCATGCATTGTTCACTGATGAAGAGGTAAATACAAATCTGACACAGTGTAGCTGCCATCTCCCCAGGAGTAAAGATATTCTCACTTCCCTCTAAACTCCTCCCAGCTACCTTTTATATTGCTTTTCTCAGTGAAAAGCCCTCCTAGCCATTGTTATCTGTAATCTATGCCCCACCCAGAGATAGTGACAGACCGCCAGAAGAGAGTATTACAGCTGCCAAAACTGGGGCATGGCTCCCAAAAGCCACTAGGTAAGACACCCTACATTAAATGTTTTACCATAGCCAAAACAAAGTATGAGTGTCTATGGAGAAATTATTCTTGTGCTCAAAATTAATAACATAAATGTTTTCTTCTGATGACGCCAACTGTATTTGCAGGTTTAATAGCAATCCTGTATGTTCATTAAAAGAGTAGGTTTAAACTTTATTGATAGAGTCTGTTTGTTTGGGGAAAGTTGTGCTGAACCAAGAAATGAGAGGCTGTGCAAGAGTGCCTGAAAGAATGATGTTAGGGTTGGGAATTGCCATAGGGAAATCTCACCCCTGTGTCTTCCACACTTCTCAGATGTAACATCTTCAGAAACTTCCTAGCCACAAATCTGCCATATGCAACAACAGATTCACTGAGTGGATGGATGCCACCAGCTGTTTTCAAATGATCATGCTGTAGACACCACAGTGATGTATGAAAGAAACCCAAAAATAGACCTGCAGGTTTGTTGCATGCAAGGGAAACGACTAGAAGTCATATAGCTTTGTGTAATATTGTACATATAATTGTAATATGCTGTCAAGGTTTAGGAAAGGTTTAGGAAAATTCCTCAATTTAGTGCTCCCACTAAAACCACATGCCACTTCCCCCCACCACTCCAATTGGAAGTACAAAAGGCAAAGATCATGGGTTGAGATAAGAACATTTTGCTGGAAACAGCAATGATATAAGAAATCAAACCCTAAATGACAGCAATACCAATGACAGAGAGTATAAGAAAAGAAATTATTCATGCAGAAAAATGCCAGATTATGAGACAATACCGGATGGTTCCCTCCACCTGACTGAACACATTCTCCCTGGAAAACTCTCTCCCCTGCACACAGCAATCATATGAGGTGGTATAGAAAACCATGTCCTGGCTATGCCTCCTCCTGGCTACTGTAAAACTTAACTCTGGCTGGAACCAGGATATCTGTCTGAAGATCCCACCTATGTACAATTCTAGGATTTTTATTGTACATGGAGCCCTTAAAACTACCAGTTTTGGCACCACAGCACTTCTGTGGGAAAGTCACCACATAAACCCACTTAAAATAATCATATTGAGACATAATAAGACACTTGAAATGTTTTTCTGAAGAGACATCAGGCAATTTGAGATGCAATTCGATGCTCTGTGTGCTTCCAGGGTTCATTGCAGCAGCACGAGATCAGTGCCAGCACAAGTGGGAACAGACCAGCTGCTGCAGTGTGACATGCCAACCAGGCTGGTGTGCCCCACCCTACACAGCACAGGTTATTTGCATAAGGAGCTCACCAAGCTGGGTCTTACCTATGACTGAGTACTCTCCAGCAAGTGGATGTATGCCCCCTTTCATCACTCTGCATGCTGTTTTCACATCCTCCATTTCATAGTAAGTCAAAAGAAAATATTGTCTCCATGTCCCATGCTCTGGTGCTGCACAGGCAGCTACTACAGATTTAGAGGTCTTCATTCATTTCTGAACTTTTTAATTAAATACTAAAGAGGAAAAAGCCCAGTCACCATCAGTTCTGGTACAAGAGGTCGAATCAAGTATTAAATGGAAAAACTACAAGGTGTATAACTGTGTGGGCAGAACAGAATGAGATACAGAATCTTTGACCTCTATGTTTCTGGTTAAAATCTACACACAGCTTTATAGTCAGTTAGTTATAAAAAGTATCTTGACATTTGACTCATTTCTGTATGCCAAACTTCTGAAGGAAATTTATTCATAGTTATATTTGAATCACTGTCTATATGCCTTGACACTTCAAATCAAAACACTAGAGGAATCTAATGATTTTAATTCTAATTATTTTTAAAAAGAATTAAAATGTAAGTTCTACCTGGTCTTCTGTATAATTTTACCACCAAGAAATCTCTTGGGAGTAATTTCTAAGTCACAGACTTCAAAACCTGATGAAGTTTCTAGCCTGGAAAGTCATCTTTTTGCTCCAACAAACCTATATCTTTTTGGTCATTCCCTTAACATTCTCCATCCAACTTTGGTTTGCTGTTCCTCAGGTTTTGTACTGTTTGTCTTCCCACTGGGGGCATGCATTTTCTAAAAAGAAAAAATACGCCAGTAGCCAACAGTCATAATATCCACAATACAACAGAGAAGGTACATATATCACATCTGTAGACTTGAATAGCCATAAATTGATTTGCTCTTTTGTCCATAACAGAACAGCTGTGTAGTTCAGTACAATCTGAAATCCATCTAAACTTGTATGCAGAGCCAATTTTGCAGGGCAGTCATCCAACATGAAAATGTGAGGTCTCCATACACTAATTTCATTTTTTCTCCCAGACATAATGTTGTCTCTGAGCCCATCTCTATATTTAGATGTCTGCATCCAGGATTCACAGGTATGTCATCCTTAGTACCAGTAACAGTTTGTTCAAAACCAGTCCATATACACAAAAAGGTTTCAGATACAACATCAGCTAAAGTTCAGGACAATATTTCTTGAATTATGAGATGGAAACCTCTTTTTCACACCAATGAATTATTACCATGCTCTATACACTCAAGTTAGGAAAATCAAGACAGGGAGAAAAAAGACTTGGTTGTTGCAGTGTGTGGACAATCCCCATGAACTACAAAATTGCCAAAATTGGCTCGTTTACTAAAAGCATTTTGTGCTGTAACTTTCATCCCACACATTGAAATCCTTTCCCCTACAATTCTTATGTTCTTACTAACACCATAGATACCACACTGGGAGACATGGTGATCATATCTGAAAAGAAGTCTGAAGAAAGTGGAAAACAAAATGTAAGTAACAGAAAGGTACAGAATTAAAACACTTGAATATTTAAATCTACTTGGAGATTTGGAAAACAGAAATGCAATACAAACAACCTCAAGATGTTCAAGTTTTATGTTTGTTGTGTGTGGTTTTAAGTAGAGAGTTGTACTTCACAGAAAAGTAGGAAAAAAACCTGTAGGTAGCTCCAAAATGTTCAGCAAATATCCACACTGTTACTCAGAACAGCTTATAGCAAATATAAAGCTAATTGCTGTTGGCTATATTAGCACAATAGCAGCAGCCATGGGGACAGTGTGACAGTAAAGCATCATCAGCACCTTTTTGGGCAAACAATACTGAGAATTCATCAGAAATCATTTTCAGATAGACTGTACTGTGTTCTGCTGTAGAAAATGACAAAACATCCTCCCTTAAAAGTATCTCAGATAATCTTATCAATATAGTATTTCTTCTCAAGTCAAATATAGTCATCAGTTAAACTCTGGACTATACATTAGGGGCAGACCTGGTTATCTCCCAAAAAGCATTAGCCATAAATCTCCAACTTAACCAACCAAAAGCCTGTCTTCTGCTGAAGTCATCCTTGAATGTCTGTATTTAGCATGGCTCCAGAAACAAAACCAAAGACATGAGCTTAATGAGTTGAATGAAAGAAAAGTACATAAATGGATTCTACTTCATCTGTATGTCCTGCATAGCAGACATGAAACTCAAGGGATAGGGGTGTTCTCCTTCTTTAAGGAGTGACAGCATTGATGTCCAGTACCAGTTGGTGTCATGCAGACTTTTTGAATTTCCAGAGTAAAGCAGAGACTTTGTGGGAAGGCTGACCTCCAACACCATTAGCTGTTAAGTTGTCCTGCTAACCACCAAAGCTGTGCTGTGTTCATATAGTTCTTCCAGAATAAACTCATCAAAACTAATACTAGCTGTTGCCATTCATTCTGCAGCACTCAAAACCTCTTCACACAGCCTAAAATACAAAGTTCTCTCTTTTCTCACTTCAGTCCTGACACTGCCTTTCTCCAAAACGTAAAAGGGAAACATTGCTCTGAAATGAACAGCTGAAAACTGTAACAGATGAAGACAGCACAGCAGGTTTAGAGAAATGCTTAAGAAGCAGAAATATTTTAGTATTTTCATGTAAATATTTCTAGTGCTAGATAAAAAATTAAAAGGCATTGTTCACAGGGAGGTTCTGAATTTTTGAATATTGCTTTTGAACTTAGATATCAGTTAAGCATATTTATCCTTTTAGAGCTGAATGCTGCCATAAAAAACAGAAGAAATAAGTTCTTGCAAGCTCTCCTCTCAGCATCCTTTTTTTCTAGCACACTAGAAGCAAAAGCAACACAGGGACTGGAGGTGTAGATGCACTCCTTATGTGTTTTTTGTCAGCATGGAGAGAAAACTAACCTTTTCTCAACACTGTGCTATCTATTGCTTCTGTAACTCACAGCAGCAGCGTGAAGATTTCTCAGACTTATCAGCACTTTAGAGAGAGGCAAAGGCCACATTTTATTATTATTAGCTTAATTTCTACTCTTTTACTTCACACAAACACTTACTACTGGGCCCTAGGGAAACATTTACAACAGCAGTCTCATTTCTTGCTCCTAATACTGGCTTTAATTAAATGTTGTTTTTTTTCCCTACTTAGCTAGGTGGCATGGGACACAGGAATTATTTGAAAGGACTTGGGAGTGGACTCAAGGACTGGTACAGTGGGATTAATCATTTCTGTGCAAAAGGAACAATTAATTTTCTGTCAACTTCTTTTTAACTAGTCCCTGTCCAAAGTGCTGTGACTTGCTTCTGCAATGTGTCAGCCAAGATTTCCATCAGGTATAAAAGCATGATTGCTGCTCTACTCCTATGTTTGGAAAAAAAGGAGTATCAGATGTTTGTGACACGGTCAATATTTCTTGAAACCAGAATGCAGACACCCTTCATTTCTCACCTTTATTAAACTTTCATCATACCTGAAACATTTCTCTGGGATTGATCAACCCAGTATAGGGAACAAAGATAATTCACTGCTGCAAGAACAGACTGGCATTAAAATCTGTCTTCCTTCTCAAATTTTTAATCTGGCTTCAATTAAGAAAAATAAATTTCTTTTTTTTTCTTCCTCAAAAAAGAGTTAATAAATGAATCCCTATCTATGGATGCTTCCAGGCATTTGCCTGTAAAGAACCAAAACTAATGTTTATATGCATGGGGATATCTTTTATGTAGCCAAACCTAATGGGAAAGAAGCAATACGTAACAGGGAAAAAAACTCCTTTCCTGAGACAATGTAGAAGAAAGTTGATAATCTCTTTCTACTAAACAAACAGAAAACAGACAAACAAACCAACCCCAAAAAACCCACCATAGAATTCCTTTCAGAAAAAACAGCATGGATTCTAGGTACCTGAATTTCTGATAATTAATGGCAGCCCTTTATTCCAATGATTACTTAATCAAAGGACATTTAGAGAAATGATTATACATTCCAGGAATATCCCTTTTTATTTTTCTTCTTAATTTATACTCAAAGTACATTATCCTAAGTTAACAGGGATGGATATAAAGAAGAAATTTGGATTTCAAGTGTATTATGCTAGGAGCCAGGAGACTAATTTAAGCTTAGTAAACAACAGAAAAAACAAGCCACAGGCAGCTTGGCCAGCAGTTCTTGTGATCCATAGAGGTGTACAGACAACATGTAATTATTGGAAAAACACAGCTAATCAAATCATGCTCTAAACTCCTGGCAACACAATATTCAGTCTTTTGCCTTTATACTAACTTTAGTGGGTTGCTTCCAGCAGTTGCTTCTATCCATTAATTATCAGCATGCCTTCCAAATTCTCCGCAGCTACTTTTGTCACTGAAACAGTGTTGCCTCTTGAAATGCATTTTCTCTTCTCACTGGTTATTTTGTGGGACAGATACTGTTGTGACAGTAGCTGCAGCAAAGGATGTTGGTGTTTGAGAGCCCATGGACTGCTGGATGTGCATCACAGAGCCCAGAGCCAGGACTTGGCTGTGCATTAGTGGGTGGTGGCAAATTCCCAGGGCAGTTGAGTTGCAGAGTTACTGGGCCAGAAAGCATCTCCAGAAATCATCTAGGCCAACCTCAGTCCACATCTTCACAGCTGTTCTATCAACTTGGTCTTGAAATTCTGCAGCAAGAGGGATTCTACCAGTCACTAACAATATGGAATTTTTGGGTTCTAACATCAACAGAACTTGTTTACAAATCATCTTCTCTCAACAAAACTGCTTCACTCATTCTTCTGTTCTGCATAAGGAAAATCAGACTGGAAATTTTGTTTTAGGGATCTTCTTCATCTATTTTCATTTGAAAGATATGGGGTCTAAACATTCCAGATCTAGGAATAAACATAGAAATTTTCTATGTTTCTCAAATAAAACCAACAGACCTGCAGCATTATGCATGCAGATTATGTCTCATTTAGATATAATTCTGTTTATTTCAAGTATTTCTAAATATTGACTGCATAAACTGAGAGCAGGGGTAAATGAAATGGCTCTGTTATAACTGTGGTGTGTGAATATTTATTTGCAAGCATGATAGGGATACCTTTATGTTCCAGCTGTCTCATTATTTCTAATATTTTTATATTGTAGAACCTGCCAAAAGAGAAGACTTGTACCCACATCTGAAATCCTCAAGTCTAAAACAAGAAAACAATCTTTTGGAATCACTGTATTCTCAATTAAATTATTTCAATTAAAATAAAGCTGAAAAAAATTGAAATTTTAGAAATTAATAAAATATAGAAATTAATAAAAAAGTGGAATTTTTTTATAATGCCAGAAAACATTTTTTTGCTAGATGAATATTTACATGTTGTCAAAAGCTCAGTGGAATACTAGGGTTTTGTTCTTCTTCTCCAAGTGCTTGCAGTCTTAGTCTGTAAAATATTGCTAATTAATTTACAGTAAAAAATCTCTTTAGACAAACTTCAAGAGTTGTGAGTCATTATTGCTGTCCTGAACACATTTTCCTTTTCTAATCCTTGGTCTCAATAAAAATTTCTAATTGCAAATATTTATCCAGGTCAGTTTATGAATAATTAAATAAGGAAGAGGGTGGTATAATATTTTTTAATGTAAAATACATTCAGAATCCATAGATAAACCTAGCTAATTGTTAAAGGTCACGAGAATGATGATGATGATCAGAGTATATTAGATTGGAGACCACAGCACTGAAATTCTCAGAGTAAAATTACATTTGGTCTCTGAAACAGGCGGGTGTTAATAAATACACAAAAATTAACTAATAAAAGCCAGTAGAGGCTGTCAAATCCACAGTACTTCTTTTTTTCATTTTTTTAATTTGTTCTACCTCATCTGGAGGAAAATGAAGAACAAGCTGTACTTTGCCGAGTGCTTCTGAAGGCAAAGAGTAACAGGAAAATGAACTATAGGATAATGTGTGTGGGGATGCAGAATGACAGGTACATGAATTGCTATTTTTGTTCAATTTTTCCTTTTGTTTTATTAAGAATAATAACAAGAACGTCTGATTTTGGCAAAGTGAATAAATCAAAGCTCTCATGTATACTCTAATAAGTTTTTTACCTGATTAGTTTCTCCTCCAAGGGCACTTCAGCATTGCCTACTAAATCTAGAGCAAGAAATTAAATGCAACTTGATTGAGGCAGTTTAAGGACCTGTCAGCATGGACTAGTGTCTGAGATCTTTAAAGCCAGGGACATCTTCTACAGTAATGTGCTGGTGTAGCAGAGTATAACCCACATATGACACAGTGCTTTAATGCAGCTTAATAAAAATGCCATGTTTTAATCTTGCTTTCATGGTGTTACATGTTGAAGGACATTCAACAGTACATTTGTCTTCCACTTGACTCTCACAAGTTGGACCATCCTCAGTAGACAGTGAGGGCAGATTTCTGGCTTTTCACAAGTGAATGTGCATGAACTGTATATTTATAGCAACAGTTAAGAAGGTAAATACTTGTCTTCAAATACCTAAATTTCTGTCAGTAGTCATAAAATACATCTCTGAACATTTATGGTTGCCACAACATTCTGTTAAGAATCACTTAAAATATTTTTTTCCTTGATTATAGACATTGTTTTTTAATAACTAAGGATAGCTCACAGTCTAAGACTATTAGTATTCTGTTGCTGACTGGTATGTACACAGTCTCATCAGAGCTCATTGCAAAAATCAGGACTTATATTGTTACACTAAGTTCCCATCACAATGAAGTATTTTTAATTCTCTCCAAACACATTAAGCAAATTAAAGGGAAAAAAAAAAGGAAGAAAGAAAAACCCACACTTTTTCTTTCTTTTGTAGAAGCAAAGCAAGTGATACTGAATAGATTTTCAAAAAGTGCTACATTTTTTTGTCTAGCTACTGCCTATACACCACACTGATAGATTGGGCACTGTTTTTTCCGGCCACATTAGGTACTTTCAAAGAAAAAATGAGGAATACAATAGTGCAGTTGGAAAACACGTTTTTCATCCAAGTAAAACCTGAATTTGCTGTGATATAATGAGGAGAACTTTTTCAGTTATTTATTTTTCACTGTGAAATTACAAAAGATTTATCTAAGACCTGAGTAAAGCACAGAACAGAAACAGGAGATATACTGCGAAAACACAGCTATATATCTTACAGGTGATGTTTTTGAGGTAAAGTTTTAGGAAAACAAAAGAAAATACTGCATGAGATGCAGTCCTGCTTGAATCACTGAATATGGAAATATGACTTGTGTATCCTGGAAGAGCATCCCATACCTGAATGCATGGTCAGATGGCATGGTGCCCAGAGCACCTGCCTTAGAAAAGTGCTAAGAATAAGATTTTGACAAATGGATAATACTGAAGAAGGTCTCTGGAAAACTCTTCCCTCTGTCCTTCCCAGATTTTTAGTAATAGTTCAGAAATAGGTAGATCTCTGTCACAATTATTTACTCATAATAGTTTCTTGATTACTTTTAAGACTAGCTGGCTGCATCAAAGTGCGTGCCTAGGGCAAGCTTTGTTACATCTTTCCCTTACAGAAAGGGACAAACTTTGAGGAAATGTATGTTTGATTTAAGAACTGTCTGTGTTAGTCCTTTGTCTGATCTAGAGCTTTTGTAAGCTTGATAAACACAGCCTTCAGTTAGGGGTGGCACAAAGATATTTCTTACCAAAGCAGAGATGGAAGGACCATGATTTTATAGGTCTCCAGTTCCTGCACATACTACTTGAAAGATAAAGTGCTTCTGTATTTCTCTGTAGACACCATGAAGAAGCAACTATTGAGGAAGATGGAAGTGAAAACAGAACTTTTCTGTTGCAGATGTTTTAATGGATTCCAAGAACCCCTCATTTCAGATCCCAGGGTGAGATCTTCATTGGCACATGTAGATAAAAACCTATATTTGCACTAAGATAGTTCTGAATGATTTAGACTAGCCCTCAACTCCTTTCGTCGTTGTTTAAGGGTGTCCTTACCTCCACAAGTAATAGAGAGGTGTAGCACATCCACTGTCCTTTTTGCCTAAGTGATACCTGAAAGGCTTTCACTCATTGAACTATCTCACGTCAAATGTTGACAGCAATCCTAAGCTTGTCCAGTAATCCCAGCTACTGGAATTCTTTATTGCTTTTCTGACCCAAATACCATCTCTATCGACAAAAATATAACCAAACATAACAATGTACCCATTCACAGTATGGTAAATAATCTCTGAGGTGAAGCAAAACACAATACCTGCTTTGAGGGAAATGCTACTGCTACGGGAAAGGACTCATTACTCTATTGAACTTTGACAAATAGTTTGCATCTATTGCTTACTAACAAAGACGAATTCCTGGCTCAAGTATCCCCTTCTGAAGTTAAATGTAGCTACAGCACATTGTAGTGTGGGTTTGTTTGTTTAATATGTTCTATCAACCAAGGAGTTTTCTAGTCTAAAATATTTTGTCAGTTACTCAGCTATTGGTTTTAAACTTCATCAATGTTGGCTTCTTGCTATAGTCCAGTTACATAAAGTACTAATTGATCTGCTTGATGACAGCCACTAAAGAACTTTGCCATTCCTACTGGGAAGTGACTGAGGCAAAAAAATGCACACACCTGTGTAGGTATTGTCAGCAGCAGAGTTTCATCTAGCATTTTACTCCAGTATCTCCTCTACTGACATGAGACTCTTCAAATTTCTTTATTGCACCTGAAAGACCTTATTTTAGTTTAAAAGCTTACTATCATACCTCATGATAAGAATAAAAAATACTAATACTTAAAATTTAATCTCAACTTTTAGGGTGTTCTCCATACATTCACTTTTTATATTGCTAGCTCCCGTATTTTTTTGTTTTAAGGATATACCCTCAAACATGTTGTTTGTTAGACTTCACCAACTTCACAGAAGAAATTATGGCCATTTGCCTCTAGAGCTCAAAACTTAAAAGGAGTTATAGCAAAATGATGGAGAAACTCAAGTGACATTGAAAATCAGGGATACAATACTGTGATATATTGTCATATACCTTCCCATCATTTTTAATGAATTAGCTATATCTGGAAAAGCTGCCAATACTTAAATTTCCAAAGTTTTGTCAGCATATTCTGATGCTCAAATGAGACTGGTGAAATAAATCTGGGTTACTTTAATAATCCTTTGGTACTGAAATGGATATTGCAGCACAGTAGATTTGTTGCTTCTTGTTAAAGTATCTTGCCTCCCTATTAACAGCACATGCTGTGAAGATTTGTTTCTTTTCTTGATGATGCTAGAGAAAACAAAATTTTTCCTCTACTTTTTTTTACCAAAAACAAACCCAAAATTTACAAATGTACTGGTTTGTATATCCCTTAAAAACAGTTACAATGAAATTACTCAAATTTAGAATTTATTCTGTTTTAAATTGTCCCTTTCCGTAAATAAGTCTCATGCACAGTGTGAAATATCTCTTTTCTAAAAGCAGGCAGAGAACCATTCGAGATGTCTTCACTCTATGCAGCACCCCATTGATATTGATAAAGCTGTAGGCCTTTATCAATAAACCCCTACTAGGAACAAACCAGAAATAACCAGAGCAGCAGCAAAGCAGACAACAAATATTAACAAGGTTGTCCCAACATGAAGGATGGGACAGTGCAAGTCTCCATCTCCAAATTTTTGTTAGGGTGGAAGGTGCAGTAAGAAAGAGTGGGGCATTTCCATTTCAAGGATGTTGATGGGGCCCAAGCAAAGATTATGAGAGAATAGAAGAATTGCTCTTTTTTTACTGCAGGTGTTACAAAAGGGGAAATATAACTGTGTGTAAAAAGGATTGAAGGAGGAACGATCTCTCCACCCACCCAGTCACCAAAAAAAGTAGGATAAAAGAAACAACAGGAACTGAGATGCAGACTGAATTAGTAAGGTTACCAAGTACTGAGTGTGACTTTTTCAGCCCCTTTATTCTTTCATCCATTGTAAAGGACAAAAGGCAGACCTTTGAGATGTGGAGAAGAATTATCTCATGGCAGCTCAGCACTTGGCAAATCAAGCACTGAGTCAACTTTCTGCAACCTTTTGCAGTCCTTCTCCACTGCTGCCTTTCACCTGAAGTGCCCTGATGACCCTTACCTAGAGTTCACAATTAGTCCTGAAGAATACACAATGCACTTACATATTTCACAATTAAATGGAAATAGTATTGAATTTTAAAAGGTCTGGTTGGGGTTTTTTTTTTTCTCTTCTGTTAATGGCTTTGCCTCTTCCAAAATGACTCTTTTAATGTTACAATCTTTATAGAAAAAATCACAGGATAGCTGTTTTTCTGCTCTAGAAATTATTTCAATATTACTGCACAGTCCTTAGAAAAATTAGGCAACCTGATTTTTTTTTCTTAAATTTTTTGTTTTGTTTTGTTTTTTGTCTGGATGGAGAAGTGTAGTCCAGCTCTAGAAGCCTCCATCTATAAGAGAGAAGAATGTCTTTTACAACATAAAAGCATTTAGCAACATGGAAGTAGAAATACACCCTGAAAGCAAGTTTCATTCAGCAGCTCTGCAGGCTGTTTGTGACAACCCAGCTGCAAGCTTTTTCTTTTTCTCTTGAAGCTTTAAAAAAAATGAAATATAGATGAAGGTCACTTTTTATTACATCTCCCCTCATTGTGAATGGGTTCATTTCTTTCTGCTTTTACTGCTAAGAAACTGACAGTCTCAGCAACAGAGATAGTAAAACACTTGTATTTCCCTTACTGGATATTATGCACTGCAAGATTTTTAAAAGATGGGCAAGAAAGTGAAGGGGACCCTTGATTCATCAGAGGATAGATTTAGGAAGGGATTCTGATACACAACCTTCACTTATCCTCTAATATTTTCTTAAGGACTCACATGAAAGGAAAGCAACCAATAGCTGAGAGATGAGGATGACTGCAAAGAAATGTTCCCTGCCTGGGAAAAGGAGCCTCCTACTTGCCTTTGCTCCAGAGCCATCCACATCCCCCCAGAAAAGCTCTCAATGCAAATCATCTGCACCTGCACCTTTTACTACTAAGGTTAAAGCCATTACATCTCCTTTCCAGAACAATAGGGGTGCATGCTTAATGTAGACATTCTGGTTTTTTTGACAAGTATTTTCCCAGTAAAGTTTCACTTCTTTTTTCATGTGCTCCTGGAGGTCTATTGTCCATGCATGTGCATAGGTATGCTCAGAAAGTGTTTGTATTTGTACATCAGAGGGGTAAGTTAGACCCTAATAAAAAGCTAGATTTTTTTATTAATCCTGTATTTTTGCTTTTCTTGGTGGCATCATGGAAAAATTTCTCTCTTGAAGACACACAAGTAGTATAAAAAAAGTCCAACATAAACAAGCCCTTTCACCTTTCTTTATGATTAAATCATGCTTTCTCCTCTCAAATACAGAAAAGAATCAGTAAAATTTCAAAACTTGTAACTAGAGCTGTAACAAGGAAAGTGCCTAAATGTAAATAAAATCAAACAAAAAGAAAACCAGATTCCTTCCTCTCTTCTGTTGATTACAGCTGACACAGTTCTGGAAAGAGAAAGACAGTCCTGAGGCAGTAGCAGCAGCCAAGTCCTGAAGGGCTAAAAACATATAATGGGTATATTTGTATGGCTGCAGTGCCCCAAATGTCTTGACACGGCACATCCAATGGCAGTTGCTACAAAAGGCTAATAGTTTAACGACATTTACATACTGCAATCGATATTATAAATATTTAAAATAACAAGGGAGTGTCTTTTCAACCTTTGAACTGCTTAATGCATTCTTGTGGAAATCCTTCACATGACTGGCAGAGGTTTCTCCAATGCTGAAAGTGGCTGAGTTTGCATCTCTACTGTTAAGAAATCCAGCTCAAATATATGGAATGGAAAGCAAGTACACAGAGCAGCAAAGTAGATCTCATGTTGTGGGCCTGCTAACTACATCAGATGCTGAAAAGTGCAGCAAGGCTCTAAGAAAAAGAGAACCTAGAAGAGTTAGATTTAACAGAAAGTGACTGCAAATATCTAATAAATATGCTTTCTGTTTCCATAGCAACTTGCATCAAAGAAATGGAAAGCACTTTAAACATCAATCAATTTACCCTCAACAGTACCATGTGGAAGGCAAAATATATATTAGAAGAAGTAAAATTGCTTCCTGGTTATTGCTGGGCTGCATTTTAGAAGCTCTTCTTGTTACCTCTGCACTAACCTCCTCATTAACATTCAGATTTTCAATCTGTTTTTTCCATGTTCTCTCACACAGATTGTTACCTAAGAGGAGTGTTCAGAGACATTGGGATAAAGAATGAAGATCTTGGGAAGTAATGAATTTGGCTATTACTAAACATCAGATCAATATAACAACATCTAAGCAATCTTATCTCCTGTAAGTCATCAGTGCAAGAAAGTCTCTGTAACAGCAGATGACAAAACAGTGGCCTCTTTCATCAAGAATTTTACCAAAGGACTTCTACAAAACCCATATTTTGGCTCTCTATACTAGACAGGTACAGCAGTGGGTAGGCACTATGACCTATAAATGTGTATGTGCCTATAAATGATGGGTGCCTTTGAAATATTTAAAAAATAACTTTATAGAGTCAGTGTGTCTAGAGATAAAAGAGAAACCTAGCAGATCTTCAATTAGTATGTGTGACATACCTCTCCCTATCAAAAGAAAATAAGGTCATCCTAGTTCGTCCTGCTCTTGAATTTTAGGAGTTGGGGAATCAAAAAGTAATTTTTCTGCTCTGGATCCCACACAGACTGAAATTGAAATGGTCATCTATTGGCAAAAAGCTGTGGTAAATATTTATGCTTTCTTTTATTATTCAGATGGCTTGGCTGGTTGGAATGAAAGTGAATTTGACAAACAGGATTTTGGTCTCTGGAGAGAGATCTCACTGTAAAATTGGACATTGCATGATCTCTGCTGTTAAGGACAAGGTTAGAGCTGGTTATGGCCAATAAATAACCTCCCTTTCACTATCTGGTTAGGTTTCTTTGCTAGAGAGAAGAAAGAGTTAGACCACAGGACTCTGAAGAGTAATGAGATGTGTTTTCCTTATGTTTTGAATGACTCTAAGAGATTTGAGGAATACAAAGGCCCTTTCATACAGCACTTCACATCCACTTTTCCAGAAGAAGGGGGTCCTCTAGGTAAAGGCAAGCTGACAGCTAGTGTTAGCATTTGGGAGCTAACAATTTAAGGTTTTGGTTGAATGGCATTTCAGAGTTCAAAGGAAAGTAGACGCCTCTGAGGGCAGTATTTCGATGGGTTTACTACTCACAATGGATCCCTGGGATAGAATGAATTTGACAGTAAGAGTTGGGGCTTGTGATTTTAAATCTAAAAACTGAAGAGTTCCTGTTTTTGCTATGTGTTTAAATGGTTCTGACTGATGAAAGAAGACAGGTGTTACCTTCTGTATTCACTGTTTCAGAAAAAAATGGCTTCCCTTATCTAGAATGGAAAGATTAAAGTTAGGAATGGTGTCAGGATTTGCTAATCCAGAGGGAGAAAATTGTAGATCTTTAGAGTTAGGCAGAAGTTTTGTATCAATTTAGGCAGTATGAGATTATTATTTTCATTGCTGGAGTAGCTCCCCTGTATTTAATTACACAAAGATTTAGGACAAAGTAACATAAAATATACTCTTTGCTGAATGATAATCGGCCTGAGAGTAGGAAGAGGTAAGTACATATTTATGTACATACCTTAAGTACATATTTTCTGAGGAGATGGAACCCTTGGCTATAATTAAGGGTAGAGTTAGGGCTACTGGCTATATGTCAAAAGCAGAGATCTTGACTTGATGCTCGGTGCTGCATGTCCCCTGGTGAAGAACTGCACTGCCACTGTCATTTGTGGCTGATTATTTATGCTTCCTTTCACTACTCAAGTACTCCCACTAGCTATAATGAAGGCAAGAACTGGTTAAAGATTCAAAACTCACAGGCTGAACTCTGTGAGCCACAGAGGTTTTGTTGTGTTTTCCACAGAGCTGTTATACTAAACAGATCTTTGTTTTCAGCAAGAGTTGCCAAACCAAGTTATGCCCAGTATATTACATCTCATACTATGACTGAATGCATGGATTCAGTCTAATTCTAGAAATAGTTAAAAGTTTAGATAATAAGACAGATGTCAGAGATTGCTTTTAAAATAAGAAATTAAAGTCAGCAGGCTTCTTTTTAGCTTTGAGATGTCTCTGAGCAAAGGAAAATGTTTGGAGAAAAATGTTTCTCAAGCTATTGCTGTTGAGTACTACTGTTTTCTTGGCTTCCTTGCAAGTTGTTAGGTCTTGTTCAGGTAGGAGCTTCTTAGCTAAATGTACACCAAGCCTTTGTTTTAATTTTGATTTCAAAGAAAACAGATAATTATGGTTTCAAGATTTGCACCAGCTTTCAGCCTCTGCTCAATACTAAGGAAACAGAACAAATAATTCTCAAAGATTGAGAGTATACTGGAACTTATGTGTCTAGGGGAATGTACTCAAGTTTTCGGTAGTGTAATGTTTAATAGCTTTTATTCAAAAGTGATAACATTCTCATGTTTATTTGCTTAATTTATATAACATATGAAAATACATTAAGAAGAAATTAAGTTTTTATGTATGTTGATTTTTATAAACAATTTCAAGACCATGTTTCTGTTATGAGTGTTTTTTATTTACAAATAAAGTTTTATCATATTTCACCTGAGAATACCTGAAAACGAACATGAAGGTATAACCAAACATTTTCAAAATCTGCTAGTCCTGTCTATGCCTTCATCATCAACCTTCTACACAGAGCACACCCAACAAAGCACAAAGAAGAAAAAAAAAGAAAGGAAGCATTTTTAACTGCTTGCACATATTTTTTTCATATAAACTATTGCTCTGATCCATCTATAGCACCAAAGAAATGGCTTTGTTATCTACTTCCATGCATAAAAGAAACATTGTCTCAGAGTTTATCTGAATTTATGAGCTATAGATATTGCAGCCTTTCAGAAGAGAAAACATTGATGTCACATGCAGTGATGATGTCACAGAAAATATCTCTGCCTTCTGTTGCTGTTGTGCATCCAGCTTCTCTCCTGAGTGATCTTCAGTGGAGATAAGTTTAGGAACTGATCTCCAAATTGTTTTGGAGAAGTTTAGTTCCAATAAACCTCTTTTAACTTATATAAAAGTTATCATGTTTGTTTCATTTCAGTTGTTCTTAAACAAAAGTGTGTGGGTTACTGGAAGACAGGACACAACTGAGATGTTGGTTGAGATGCAACCAAATATTGTACAGAAGAGTATGTGCACAGATCTATATATATATTAAACAGGATATCAGACTTTTTTGTTATCCCCTGATCTTATTGATGAGAATTGAACCATGGGCACACTAGGGAAAAAATAGTTGAGGCTCTGGTTCCAGAAACAAAGTACACAAGAAAAGAAAAACCTGCAAGGTTCATACCAAAGTTAATCACATTTTTACAGGCTTCAGATGACTGATTTCAGAATTCTCTAAAAGCTTTCTAGTGGTGAAATTGCACCACAGGTAATAAGGAAAATCTATGCTGCATTTGCAAGTGAAATGAATGGGCACAAAGCATGCTACACTTTTATCTCTGCAATTCATCATATTAAAACTAATCATGGCAGGTGTAATTATGTGAGTACCAAAAATAAATAAGTAAGCAAATAAATAAATAGCTCTCAAATTTTCCTAAGCGTTCTGCTTTTCCTAAGCATTATAAATCTATGGGTTGGAGAGGAGGTTGCAATCTTCCTTTCAGCCGAAGATACTTTGGGAAGAAAATGCTAGTTAGGAAAACTGCTAGGATAGGAAGGAAGGAAGGAAGGCAGTGCGGAAGGCAGGCAGGCAGGCAGGCAGGCAGGAAGGCAGGAAGGCAGGAAGGCAGGCAGGAAGGCAGGAAGGCAGGAAGGCAGGAAGGCAGGAAGGCAGGAAGGCAGGAAGGCAGGAAGGCAGGAAGGCAGGAAGGCAGGAAGGCAGGAAGGCAGGAAGGCAGGAAGGCAGGAAGGCAGGAAGGCAGGAAGGCAGGAAGGCAGGAAGGCAGGAAGGCAGGAAGGCAGGAAGGCAGGAAGGCAGGAAGGCAGGAAGGCAGGAAGGCAGGAAGGCAGGAAGGCAGGAAGGCAGGAAGGCAGGAAGGCAGGAAGGCAGGAAGGCAGGAAGGCAGGAAGGCAGGAAGGCAGGAAGGCAGGAAGGCAGGAAGGCAGGAAGGCAGGAAGGCAGGAAGGCAGGAAGGCAGGAAGGCAGGAAGGCAGGAAGGCAGGAAGGCAGGAAGGCAGGAAGGCAGGAAGGCAGGAAGGCAGGAAGGCAGGAAGGCAGGAAGGCAGGAAGGCAGGAAGGCAGGAAGGCAGGAAGGCAGGAAGGCAGGAAGGCAGGAAGGCAGGAAGGCAGGAAGGCAGGAAGGCAGGAAGGCAGGAAGGCAGGAAGGCAGGAAGGCAGGAAGGCAGGAAGGCAGGAAGGCAGGAAGGCAGGAAGGCAGGAAGGCAGGAAGGAAGGAAGGCAGGAAGGCAGGAAGGCAGGAAGGAAGGAAGGAAGGCAGTGCGGAAGGAAGGAAGGCAGTGCGGAAGGAAGGAAGGCAGTGCGGAAGGAAGGAAGGCAGGGCGGAAGGAAGGAAGGCAGTGCGGAAGGAAGGAAGGCAGTGCGGAAGGAAGGAAGGGAGGAAGGAAGGAAGGAAGGAAGGAAGGAAGGAAGGAAGGAAGGAAGGAAATGCATTACTTTACTGTCTGCAGTTTCTCAGTGTGTAATCATTTTTGACAGAATAAGCCATACCTCTGTAGTATATTCCAAATTCAATTTTGTTTTTTACAATTTGAGTCAACTCTATTCCAGCTGCAAATATTGTGACAATAGCAAGCTATTTCCCAGACAGAGTCTGACTACTCCATGCTACATTAGTGAACAGAATAAAGTCTTCCAAACATCTCACTTAAATCTGTATCTATTGGTACTGGCTTTTGCACTCTGTTTAAACCAAATAAAAATTTCTTCATTAAATCATTGGAGGTCCTGAAACAGAAATTGCTATGAGAGGTGGGCTCTATTTTTTCAGAGAATGGAATGAAAATGGAAAGTTTTCTTGAAATTCATTCATCTGGAAAAACAAATATAAACATTGTTGATGTTGCAAAAGGACCATTACTGAAACAACTACACCAAATGAAAAAGTTATACCTTTTAAAGTTAATTTTCTTTACCTATAACTATGGCTAGAAGCTACGGATTTGAAAAAATACCAGTAATCCTTCACAAGGGAAACTGTATTTCAGGCAATGCAGAGTTTTTTCTTTTAAACTGTCTCTATGTATGAAGAACTTAGAGTGGATACAA
The DNA here is from genome assembly GCA_013399455.1 of Anthoscopus minutus. Classification (NCBI taxonomy): domain Eukaryota; kingdom Metazoa; phylum Chordata; class Aves; order Passeriformes; family Paridae; genus Anthoscopus; species Anthoscopus minutus. The sequence continues at coordinate 25,977 of VWYI01043397.1, read as the reverse complement.
AAAAATGTGGAAGAGTCTCTGTCACCAAGGGGTTTATAAGCAGGAATATTTCACTGCTGCTTTCTCATTCATAGTATTGTTTTTCCCTATCTGTTGCTTCGCTGGCACACACTGAATTTTCACAATGAGTGAGAAGACTGAAGCATGAAGTTACATGCTGCAAAGTGGCAGTGAGAAGAGCCATGTGTCATGTTGTGTTTCTTGATCACAGTTTTTAAAAAACAAAAACATTCAGGAGATTCAAGGAGCTGTTCTGGCAGGGGTGGCACTGAGCAAGTATGGTCCATGGTCTGTCAGATAAACACAATATTGTTGTGTCAGATCTTCATCAAGACTTCTTCCACACACATATAGAAAATTATTTTAAGTAGTTCTCCCATCACAGTCAAAGTCACAGGAGAAGATGTTTGCTCTGACTCCTTTTAGACCTTGGGTGTAGACTGAAATCCCTAAAATAGATCATATATTCTGATCCAAGGTTAGCTGAATGCAAAAGATCAGCATTTTGCTGGTTTTTTTTTGAAAATTTGAAATTCCCTGCTCCAGAGCAAGATGTTGTAGAAAGAAATGATGATACTTGAAGGATATGTTTCTGAAAGATGTTATGCCCCTGAAAATATGGCAGTACTGCATTTTGGAGGTACTAGTAAAAATAATCATGTTTAGTATCAACAAGAAGACATTCTATCTAAAAGATACAGCACAGCACAGAAAGGGTTTTAGGATTATTCGAATATTGGTAGCCATATATCCGGACCCATAGTTTTCCTGGTATATAAATACATACACCTTCGAAATAAAGATAAAACTTCTAGGATGATAGACATTATAGACCCTAATGGCTGATCATACATAAAAAATATGCTCCATATGCTACCAGAAAAGCCTTAGCTTCTCCAAACTTCAAGATATATATTAAGACAACTATTTAAAATACTAAATATCTTCAGGCTGAGATCTTCAAAGTTCAAGAATCTGTTAGATTTTTCATGCTTAGCAGTTAACACCTACCACAGCAATCAGTAAGTAAAAAGCTTGAAAAACATATTTTTCAATCAAATATGTGTCTGGTATGCTATCATTACATTTCCTGATGCTGCCTACAAATCTGTTTAGTTTTCTTGGAATATATATTTCCACAGTTCTTTCACAAGAAAAATACAAGAATAAAATCTGACCTTTTATAAGACTTAAAGAAACTCAAGAATATTGCTCACCCTGTCAGAACTAAATTAATTACTGCAAAACTTCAAGCTGGATAGTAGTTTTCAAATTATGAATATTTACTGGTTGTCAATATATTTAGATGTTTTATGAAAGCAATAAGTTTGCCATGGAGATATAAATAATTACAGTGTTTTCAGTTCAGACTTGTATAAGTTACTTGATCTGAATGCTAAATTCATAAATCTAGTGATGATTCTTTGCTTTTGGATTTAACTTTTTATTTCCTATTGCTCATCATGGTAGTGAGTATTGCTCACTGGGAACTAAGATGTGCCTGAATATCTGCAGATGAAGGAATGTAGGAGAGAGATGAATGTCTTACTTATGGTAACCACCCAGGTTGAGCATTAATCCACAGAATGAAAATTGCAGAGTTAAATATCATCTGTACTAATCATTATATCTGAGGCTGACTGAACTGATATCAATCTGTGGTATGTTGTGACATATTAGTGTTCACTGTCAGCTTATTTCAGAAGAGAACTCTCACGACATCCTTCTGTCTCACATAAATAACCAGATAGTCTTGTCTCTGTTACCCTCACTTTTCTTAATTTTGCTCATTCTCTACTGGTGAAATTACCTTACTGAATAAATACTGACTAAATTAGGACAAGTAAAGACTGGATTTTTATGAACTTTCTCCATATCTTATTGATATGTTCGTAGGATATTTTCTAGATCATCAGCTGATTTGATGACTGCATTATCTAACTGATCTTGTTGTTTAGGATCATTTTTAAAGATGGCCATACTGGAGTATTCATACATGAGCCTCATGGTTATGCAATTAACACAAATAATATTTGTTTTGAAGTTTTTGAAAGTATAAATTGTTGGTGTTTGTTACATTTTCATTTTTTAAAGGCCCTGGACCAAAATTTCACAATACGATCTATCTGCTCATGATTAACTTTCTGTAGGACTTGCTGCCCATTAAAATAACCTCTGGGTATATATTAGCTTGCCATGCAATTTCATGCTTCCAAATTACACACAAATTTTTGAGCACTGCCAACTTTTATACAAAAAAATAACCACATGTGATTGTGTTCTATTTTTGAGGACTTTAAATAAGTTCTACCAAATGTCACCATTTATTTTAGCTAGTAAGCAGCTAATAATACTAATAATGAATAATTAATAGTTAATGAATAATATTAATAATGAATATTAGGCAGCCTCCAGTTTGCATCAGATATGTTAGAAGAATGCAAGATTGGACATACTCTAATGATTTAATTATGCAAATAGACAGTAACACAATATCAGACAGAGGAAAAGATTAATCTAATATCTTTTATGTCTCTCTTTTTTAATTTTTAAAATTTTTATATACTAGTACACACTAGAAGAATCCCTTGTCATAGGTCCCTCCTTACCTGCTGAGGCCAATATATATGGTGACACTCAAAAAGCAGTAAATGTCTGCCCCTGTCACACCCAGTGTTGCTCTCAGGTCTCCCTGGGAAGAGAGAATGCTCTTTGGTAGGGCTCCTGGTGGCTCCCTCAGGGGAGAGGGAAACCTTAGGTGACTGCAGCCAGCCCATAACTCCTGCAGTCTGGTACTCTTACACTCTCCCCTAGTTGCAGCTTGGTCTACATTTCTCCCTTTTAGCCCAGTAAGGCTCTCAAAAGGCAACTGGTTGAGAAGCCCAAAAGTTCCAGATTGTTGTGTTTTCTTGTCAGGGGAAGAGGTTTCCTGTGGAGCTGATTGCCTTTGTTTGAAGGCACTCTCTCCAAACAGACATAGAGGAGAAAGTTGCCCCTAGACACTATCTTTTGCTCTTTTTATCCTTGTCCTCTCAATTTTATGTTACTAAGGATAATTACTAGAGTAAAACATGTAAAATATGAAACATTCCTGTACAGCAGTGTTGAATCAAAGTCCCAAAAGTGTCTGCTATGGCATAAGCAGTCTCTCCAGAAAAAAAGTAATTGAGCATACAGAAACTTGTGTAAAATCAGCTTAAGATAAACCTAATCACAGCTGTGCTTGCCCTCCTCTACTGTATAAAATCAGGCTGATCAAATGAGTCAATCAGGACACCACATGCTCCTTTCCTACGTGGCACTGACTAGTGAAAGAGCATGACCTGGCAGGGACAAGGGCCACTAAGAACTTGCTCAGAAAGAAGATTCCTGAAAAACAAGGACTAAAGTTTCAGGCATCTCAGAGGATCTCCACAGGAGCCTTTTCAGGCTCTGTCTCCCATGAACGGCGTCAGTGGGTGCTGCACTGGCACTTGGCCAGTTCCTCTGCCTAATGGCTTGGATTGCAGAGCACATGAGCATGGTTAGTGCTACTTAAGGGAACAATAACTAATCAGTTTAGGGAAGAGATGATAATACTTTCTGTAATTGAATGCATGCTTTACTCTCTTACCTAATCACATCCTCCTTTTTTCTCAAGAACACAGGAACACTTCACTGGAGACTGAATGGATGTGAAAATATGAAGTGGAATGAGAGCTGGATTTAAAGCCCATGTATAATCAAGCTCTGTGAATGAGATGAAGGCTCAATTCAGTCTCCTCCCCTCTTCCCTGCTCAGTGGGTGCTGACACAAGAGTAGAATTTATTGCATAGTAACTACACCACAATTGCTATTTGTAGTAATCTCCTTTCAAGTTAAAACATTAAGAAATAATATTTCAGGGCCAGATGTGTTATTTAATCACTCCTCCCCATTCTCCTTCTCAGTTTTTGTGAACATTGTTAGAAAAATAGGATAGTGAATAAATAATTGACATAAGGCCCTGACCTGGATTTTGAGGAAGGACTTGTTTTATTATCTGTTCTTCTGTAATTTTCTCATTGTTTCAGGCTTCAGAAGGTGTAAGATCAAGAAATTTTGATTTAAGAGCATTCATACTTCCAGGTAACATTCTGAACTTGCTTTATGAGACCCATCTCAGAGGTTAATCTATAGCAACTCTTTCCATATATACAACAGGAGGAAGCTGTGTACTGCTTTTGACATTGGTGGTCACCTATGGGTGACTATCCATCCTAGAGTCTGCATACACAAAGAAAACTATTTGAAGATCTGAAAACTGAAAATTAGGTATGCCACCATTTGTTAGCCTATTTTAAATCCAGTTTCCTTCTTTTCAAGGGTTGGGAGGATAGGATGGACAGGTACATAATGCCTATCAACCTGAAAATGCAATAAACAAACAATAGCCAGACCTATGTCTGCTTTTTGCACTGATTAAAAAATCCAAACAAACAAATATCCCCCAGCCTGGAAAAACAAAAAAATACCTAAACAAGCAAAAACCTTAGCTTATATGAAATCTTATTTTTCTTTCATCCTCAGAGAAGGAGAAATTCTTTCTCCATTCTCCTCAGAACAATTATCTATGAATTAAGGGAGCTTTTATCAAATGAATCTAAAGCATAAATTGCTATTTCTGGGGCTTCTAAAACCTCTCCTTGTGAGCCGTGCTTCAGTGCAAAATACTATTTCTATAGAATTTCTAATCAATTGGATCTTTGTGACTTTAGTTCAGACCATAAAGAATCAAAAAGTCTGGGTATTTTTGACATTCCAGGAAGGAACGGAGGCAGGAAAACATTCAAATTTTAGAAAAAGCAAAGAAATCAACAAAAAGATACCTTTTCTTATGCACAGTAGAAACTATCCAGTGAACTGCCCTGTAAAGTCATATGAAGCTATAAAATATCAAGCAGACTTATCAGTAAGAACAGAAAGCTTCCTTCTGATCTTCTTGTCAGGTGGTGTTTACAATTAGCTGCAGATGATCTGACACAATATCAGGTTCTGTGAGTTGAGGGCTTAATAAAGATGCCAAAGTGTGCAGTGGCATCTGAGCTACTCTTATGGCACAGTCTCCAGACAGCAGGCACATTTCTGAAGGTCAGTGTGACATTTTTATCAGCACAATAGGCAAGTGAGAGGGAACCAAAGATGCTGCATCAAGACAAAGAGAAGTATATGAAGAAACCCAGAGATAAAACATTAAAATAAATATTTTCTCACTAATAATATTACATTTAAAGAAACGAATATGAGAAAAAGGTCTGTGTTTGGCCAAGTGCAATGAACCAGTTCAGGAAATCCTGCTCTGATTAAGTTCCAAAATTTATGAACTGAATCAGTTTGAAGCATGGTAGAGAGATCCTTCCACTCTCACAGCAGTGTGGCTCTCTAATCCTTTCAGTAGTTTTATTTAGCCTCAGCCTCCAAGTCACAGAATGAGGAGAGGAGGGGCAAAGGGTTTCCTTGTTTGCAGCCATACAAACTTGTTGAATCCAGCTAGTCCTTGGAAAGTTGGATATCACCACGGATCCTAATGTCTTTTTCCACAGAACTAAATGACAAAAAGAGTTTAAAGTAAAGGTGAGTTAACAGTGTACCTTAGTCTTATTGCACTGGCAGCTGTTGCGTTAAAAGACAGAGATCTCAACTCTTACTCTAATTGTTCCATCATCCCTAGGACCTGATCACTCTGCTGAATGGTGAAACACATCTAAGAAGAGCATTAAGATCAAAAAGTCCAGTATAAATTGAGAAGATATGGCTGCAGCATCATCCAAACTGTGCTAACCCACTGTAAGCACTTTACTCTCAGGAATACCATTTCAGTCCTGGAAACATGATCCATAATTCAGTCCTGATGCTTCTCCTCAGCCCTTGCTTTCTGAAATGGATAATAAGAAATCTACTGCTGTGATTTTGAGCTCTGCTTGCCATGCTGAAGGAGTGGGAGCAGGAGGGATCTTCAGCATGAGTGCTCAAAACAAGCAAATGGAAGCTTTTGGGTTTAAAAATTTCACAGGAAAGTAACCAGGGGTATGAATAAAGATATTTTCCATCTTTGCATAATTATTTAGCCCAGCCTAAATGCTATACTTCTTTGGTATGGCATGTAAGAAATTAATTGTAGGAAAAAATGTGAAGAGCACGCTAATTCAGTAGTGTTTTCTTTCGAAGCTTGTAACCTCAAGCAGATTCAACATAAAAAAGTGGATAGCAAAACAGAATCTAATGACAATTTTCTGTTCACGCCCAAATATTTCTCGAAGAGAAAGGAAATTAGCTTATGTCTGGACAAGAGTTCCCTTCCACTGGAAAGACTGTCCTGATTTACAGTAAAAAAATGAGTTTCCTCTTTGGTCTGAGAGCTGAACATTAAAAGAAACTTATAGTCCTCTTCAGCATGGCCATGAAACTGATTAATACTTGCTCTAAAGAAAGTTTAAAGCAAAAAAATGTCTTTATACCTTATGAACGCAGGTATTTGAAAGGATAGAACTGAGAAGAGGTAGCACTACATGAAATACAGCAACAGAGGTATGTCAGGACACAGATACACATGTTGTCCGACTTGGCCTACAGAAGCTCAATACAAAACCCAAAAATGAAGTTGGGAATTGCAGTGTTGAGACTGCAAGCAGCGCTGGCCATGTTGAGGGTAGACAAGGCTGCCAGATGACCCCAAAGCTGCATATGCTTATTGCCCAGAAATGTGCTTTCAAATCAAGTGATACATCACTAAAGCCAAAATCTGGAAAGCCACAAAAGTCCCTGACAGCTGCATGCTTAGGGTGCTCCCTGCCATGTGCTGGCAGACATCATGTATGAAAGCAGAGCAGTAGAAATGTCAACAACAAACTACCTCTTTCCATCCCACTTCCCTATGGACTGTGAACACACACACCATAGCCAAACTGTCCAAATCCTATATTTTTAACCTAGACTAAACATTTGACCTTTACTCAGCCAAGAGTGGTTGCTATTACCTATTCTTCTGTAGCTGCTACCTTAAGTGTAAATTCACAGAGCTTTCATAGGGACCCATAGACGTGATAATCTCTCTAAATCACAGTGTGAGCCTCTCCAGCACTAATAGCAGCTTTACTTACCCATGCTTGGGACTATGCTGATTAAACAATGCCTATAAAAAGGGAAAAGTGCGGTTCAGAAGCATCAGAGCAGGCCTCAGATTTATTGCAAGTTTTTGTAGACAACATACAAAATAAATAACTCCCCAAACAAATCAAGTTTCGTCTTTAGGGATCTGGGTTTCCAAAAAAATCCTGGTTTGCACTACTGAGTGCTTCAAGTTCCTCACTCTTCAGGGTCACTCATTTCCTCCTGAATGCTAAGCTGGTTCTCTTTTGAAGTGACAACACTTTTTTAAGTTTGTAAAATCAGTAACTGATATGGGCTTATCTGATATTCTGCGTGAAAACCCGAGTCTTCAATTATTCTGCTAACCTCCAGCTTCTCTTTCTTAAGAAAACCTGATAATTTTTCTTATACCAAATGAATCAAGCATTTTACTAAGGCTGAATAAAATTAGATTTAACTAATTTTCTTTTCCTAGAAAATTTAATTTTCTCTATTTTCTTAACTACTGACCAAAGACAAGTCTGAAGGGGCATCAGTTCCTTGGATCAGGGTTTGTTTTGTTCATAGACCTTCCACTTGTATCAAAGCAAAAGCTGGCCTTATATTTATTGAAGAATCTGTTCTCCAGTACATACCTTGAAGGTTACAGTCTTCTGTAAAAACTTTTTAAAGACGATTTACACACTCTTGACCCCTCATCCCCTCATCACATTTACAACCAAAATTCCCCACAATTATTCCTCAGACAGGCCATGTCAAGTTCATGTTTCCCCTGTTATATCTTGCAATTACTGTAATTATATTGAATTCCTCTAGAGCCCCACTCTTGAGCTCCTACACTGACCTTGGCTACCAGACAAGTTCTTACCAAGCTCCTCTCTTACTTCCCCTCCTCGGCAGTTTATGGGGAGAAAATAAGACTAAAAACTTAGGGTTCATAATAAAAATAGTTTAATGAATGAAAACTAAGGCACATGGAAGCATAGCCGAAAAACATTTAAAAATTATTCTCTACTTCCCACTAGCAGATGAAGTCCAGTCACTTCCTTAGAAGCAGAGCTTCCAGCATGGAACTTGCTTTGGAAGAGAAACATCTGAATAATGAATTTTAATTATAAATGTTCCCCTTCTTCTCCTTTCTTTTAGCTTTTATTGCTCAAGACAAGCTTATACATTCTATGGCATATGGCTTTTCACAGTTTGAGTCTTCTGTCCTGTGTACCCCCAAAACCTCTGTCCCACCCCTAGCCCCCCTTTGTGGGGAAGTTAATGCTCTACCAGCACTGCTCAGCAATGGCCAAAATGCTGGTGTGTTATCAACACACTTCTAGCTACAAATACAAAGTATAACACTAAGAGAGCTGCTCTGGGGAAAGCTAACTCTGTCCCAGAGAGACTCAATACAAAATGACATGAAATGCTGCTCTCACACAACCTAAACAGCAGTACCAACTTGAACTGAATTTAAAGTGTATGTCTCTGGGTAAAAGTTGTAAGAAGCTAATGTGTGCAATGGTGGACCAAAGAAAGGCCAGAACTGGCCAGGTTTCATGCCTATCGCTGTGGCCAAGAGCAGAAATTTGTAGGAGGGGTGTAAGAACTGGGAGACCTATTAAGTAGTCTTCTCCTTTTATGAGGAAGTCCATGGCAAGGAAGTTTGCCCTGAGGCAAACCTATTCTCTTTCACTTTTAAAGTCTCTAATGTCCAGTGGCACAAACATTAGCAGTTTCATTATGCATTGCTTTCAAACTGCATCCTTTGCCTGAACAATCTCAGTGGGTACTTCCTAAGTTCTGGATTGCAATAAATAATCAGCATTCCAGACACAGTACCTCCATTTGTTTTATGATTTTATGGTCTGCTGTCATATCTTTAGTCATTCTCTTCCAAGCCAAGGACTCTAGCCAGCCTGAAATTTTTCTCTATGGAAGTGGTTCTAAGCTCATGGAACTTTGTTGCCTTTTAAGTGCCTTTTTTAGTTTGTGTGAATCATTTTCATATCTCCAGTATAATTAGATTCATTTTTTCTCCCCACAATCTCTTAAAGTATCTGTGGGATAATTTATAGGAAACTTACTCTGTGCATTTCACTCTGATGACTTCAATAAAATTTTCATTGAAGTGATATGCCAAGATGCACAATTTTAGGATACTTAAGGAACTGACTCCTTTGAGATTATGTATTTACAGTATATATATTTATCATAAAACATGTTTTTTAAGAGGCAGTGTTAAGATTCTTCTGATAATTTTAAATATCATATTGTCTCTTGAGTATTTGAGTATTTGCAACAGCTTCCTTTTCAAGTTACTAGCTTTTAAAGTAATCCTACACGGTCTGCTACTTTTTTAATACTGTGCAAGGCATTTTATGTCTGACTCAGATTTATATATCGTATGTGTGGCAAGGCTCCTGCTCAGTTAAGGGACATATTTGGAAGAATCCTATGGGTTATGATCCCAGAGACAAGAGAGGTCAAGGAAGGATTTCCAAGGATCACCTTCTCCAAGTTAAAGAGTGGCGCATCCAGATGAACAGGAAATCAATCAAAGGTAGCAGGAAACCTGCAGGTATGAACAAAGATCTCATGACAGTAGAGGTGGAAGAGGGGAGAGATGCCTCTGGAGGAGTACAGACACATTCTCTGCATGTGTAAGTAAGAAAGCCAAAGTCCACTTAGACTGAAATCTGAAGACAGGAGCTTCTGCAGGTACATTAACAGCAAAAAGAAAACTAAGGCAAATGTGGACTGATGCTGCAGTGGAATAGGAGACAGGTACTCACTGGCTTCTGTGTCCCAGTCACAGATAAGCCTGTTACAGACAGCCTTCAGGGATCCCAGGTTCTTGAGAGCAGTGGGAAAGTTCACAATAAGTAAGGTGGAGAAGGATCAGGTGAGTGAACATTTCAATAAATTGCACACAGATCGAAGGGACCTGATGAGATAGACCTGCAAATGCTGAGAAAGCTGCCTGAGGAAATAATGCCACTCTCAATTATCTTCAAGGGATCACAGTAATTTGGAGAAATTCCTAAGGATTGGAAGAAAGCAATCACTCCAACTTTCAAGAAGGGCAGGAAGGAGAATCCAGGGAACTAGAGGGTAGTAAACCTCACTTCAGTCACTGGAAAGCTGACAAAGCAAATAATCCTTCAAATATTTCCATGACAAGAAAGTTATTTATAATATTCAGCATGGATTTATTAAGGGAAAATTACATATGAACAAAATGATATTATTGTACAATGACCTGATGAGTTCAATAGATAAGAGCAATAAATAGGTGCTGTTTACCCTGATTTTGAGGAGACTTTTGTTACTGTCCCCATAACATCCCCACTGAAAAAATTATGAAATACAGGCTAGATATATGGACAGTAAGACAGACTGAAAGTAGTCTGAAATGTGGCTTTTATTAAAAAGCTGTGATCAGCAGCACAAAGCCAATCCAAAAGCCAGTTACTAGTGGTGAGAGGTCAATACTAGAATGATACTGTTCAACAGCTTCATGAATGACCTGGAAGATGAGAATGAGCCCACCCTTCACATGCATGATAGAAAAATAAGTAGCTGATATATAAGAAGGTTGTGCTGTTATTCAGAAGGACCTCACAGTCTGGAGAAATTAGTTGACAGGAACTTCATTGTTGATCTCTTGCTGATGTAGTTCAACAAGTGAAGTGCAAAATCCTGCATCCAGGGAGTGAGAAACTCATGCAGCATGTATGCTGGAACCAACTGTATGGAAAGCAGATTGACAGAAAATGTCCCAGGAGTCCTTGTGAACAAGAAGTTGACCATGAGCCAGCAAGATGCATTTCTTATCATAGAAGGTCTCACAGCACCCTGGACTGCATGATGGAAAACATTGTCAAGGGGGCAATTCCTATCCTCTGTTTCACTGATGAAGTATATCTGGAGTTTTGGATCCCCTTCTGAGCTCTCCGGTGCAAGAGAGACATGGACATACCACACTGAGTCCATCAGAGATCGTGGGGATGATTGAGATGCAAGGATATCTGACACATGAGGAGAGGCTGAGAGAGCTAGGACTGTTTAGCCTGGACAAGAAAAGGCTCAGGAGAATCTTATCAACAAATATAAATTTCTGATAGGAAATAGTAAAGAAGATGGAGCCAGGTACTTCTCAGAGGCAGGGTCAAGGGACAATACTTACAGGAAGCGGAAAATACTAGTTAAACATAAGAAAAAACAGGTTGTGCAGTTTTGTTTGGTTAGTTTTGTTTTGTTTTGTTTTACTGTGCACTAAAACACCTGCAACACATTGCTTAGAGAGGCTGTGGAGCCTCCATGAAGATATTCCAACCACAGCTGAACATGGTCTTGCATTAACTGCACTAGTTTAGTATGCTTTGGAGAGCAGAACTGAACTAGATAATCTTCAGAGATATTTTCCTACCTTATCTGTGTTCCTGAATTCTTCCAGCTATATCTTATCTAATAAATTAAAATAAGATTATATATAAAATATCTCCATAAATATCTATATCTTTGAATTGCCTGTGACTTCAATAATCACAGATGAGTCAAGTTTATACTGTAATTCTTTCCATGGGGTTCTTCCACATAAAAATTGCTGTTTTCTTCAAATATTAAGGACATACTACTTTGTCATCTAGAGATTTCTTCTGTGTCACTGTATCCTCATATCACATAATTTTACCCCAGATAATTATAGGAAATTCTGAATGTAAGAAACTCCTTGGGTTACTAGAATGAGTTGGGCCACTGACACAGAAGTAATACAGCCTTGACTGAACACTTAGTGAGATGTATATTCATTTCCTTGGTTTCTGAAGTGCTGTTATTATGAAACGTCCTTAAATTATTCATAGATCTGTTTTAAGAGATGAGAATGTTTGGTGTGATGTTAATTGCTACCAGAGAAGGGTCCCTCAAGTTACCAGCTTCTGTCCATTATCTTTTTTCAAACCTATTACTTCAAAACTTAAGGTGCATATGTAAACATAGATAAATATTTCACACCCATTAGTTTAATGGAGAAATTGACAGATGGTTTCACTCAGTCTTCATCTCTCCCTTTTGCTTGACTCAAATTCATCCAAATTCATGTATAAGTTATTGGCCTTTTGGTTCTCTCCATTATCTCCTTCCAAACACAAGGAGATATAGAATTATTAAACAAATATAAAGCAAATGGAGAAAAATTCCATTTTGGTGCATATCAGCTGCTATTCTGTCCATCTGATCACTATCAGCTGTCTGCTAGTGCAGAAACTTTGTTTTGTTTTGTTTCTGTTATATAAGATAAGGATGTTTATAGCAGCAGCAAGGCTCATAGTAGTTATTAACCGATCAAAACCAAAAAGTGTCAAGAACTGTAGTCATTTTGTACCTGTTTGGACCATATGACACCAATCTTGTAATGACTGCTCTGTTCCAACAAACATGAAGAACCAGAGCATTAGCTGAGCAAGGCAGAAAAGATGTGATGTGCTACTCTGGGTAAGATCCAGTTTGGAGTGAGGGCGTCTGAAATTAGTTTCCCATATATGCACTCTCTGTCTAAGAACCTATTAGTGTGAATGGATTGCTACTCAGTGCAGTTAATGGGCCTGAAAAGTGCTCAGCATGCACGGAAGAAAATTTTTGTTGGAGGACCATTTGAATCTCACCCTCTTGAAAACGAGGACAGACTAGGACCAAACAATTGCTTTGGATTTACGCTGAGCACTGAGTACTCCAGGCTGCATGAAAAATACTAATCTAGTACAAAAGTCCTTCAGTGAGGAACATCTGAAAAATATGACTTTGTGTAAAAGATTCATTATTTTTCTAGCACATCAAAGTGAGAAACCTGTGAATACAGTTAGTTAGGCATCAAGTGCCAGTCATCATAGACAAGCTGAAAGTTCAGCCTCGTGAGGAAAAGAGCAACGACCGAAGTCACTCCCTCCACCACTGCAAAGAATCGCAAGGGAAGTTAGGCCCTTTCCTGCAAATGAGAAAGACCAGACTTAAGTTTGTTTTCTAGGTCCAGTGCCCTGTGATAACACCTCACCTTATGGGAAATTAAAAACTCCCAGAAGATGTGAATAAATGAACAACTATGTGACCCTTTCGAATGACTGTAAAGAGAAAGTGGAATTTCACTGAACACAGTATTGGTATGACTGATATCCATGGCACAACACTGAAGAAATCGTGGTCACAAACCTCCCATCGTTTGTGACTCCTGCATTGTACCACTACATCTTCTTTGACTCAACAGTGATCGATTTAAGCAAGGGACAGCTTGGATTTAAGCAAGGAACATGAGATTTCATGCACTTAGCTGTAGAAACAGGCAAAACAGCTGTGGTTGCACTCCCAGAAGACCTCCATGTCTTCGTACACTACCTTTGCACTGCAACATTTTTGCAATGGAATCTGGCCTGATTTGTGGCTCCCTGATCTCCAGCTCCACACAGCCTCTGCCTTTGTTCTCCAGCACAACTATGTGAGATTGTATAGCTGGAACTGAAAGCTTCACATAACAGTACAGATGCCACATGCTAGGATAGCTGCCATGCAGTCTGCCAGAAATCTGCTGGACTTCTTCTTCTACTTCGGTATGGGAGTCTATTGGCTGCTGTTGTGCCAATTCACTCCCTGACAACCAGAAACCAGGCAGTGCAGGGCAAAAACCCAAACTTCTCCTAGCAATTTCCACTACATCTGGGCCAAGATTGTAAATTATGGAATAAAAAACTCTAGTATAAAGTTTCAAGTGTCCCAAGACCTGCACTATGACAATCTCTATTTCAATATGTCCAGTGAATAACACATAATGAAATACATTGACTCCAAATGCTCTCCAAAGTGTTTAATATGCATGTAAAGAGATGTCTTCTGTGACAGTTTCAGGCTGGGTTTCTGCCTAGGTAGAAAGGCAACTTTTTCTTACTGGACTTCTGACACAGATCTTGAGTATGAAATTATTTCAGAGGTCTTTGGCAGCTCCTCTTGCTTATTTGCAAGTTATATAATAAATTAATTTTTCATGTTTTTACCGATAGAGCTTGGCTTTTCACAGTTTTGAGTCTGAGCAAAAGTCAGCTGGAAATAAGTTTAACTGGAATATTTTTCACCAAGAAATATAATTGTATCAAATAAGGAAATCTTGTAGAGTCTGTTGCAGTCTTATTGCAAGAAGAGGGGAAAATGTTCAGACACTGTCAAAATATTTTGTCATTTTCTTATAAAGTGATTTTAAAAGTTTGTTTTATTTTATATGGAATACTGTAACATAACATTTGAAATTGTCACAAATCAGAGCATTTTTGTCAAAATATTTTCATCAGCTCTAAATGATGTTGGGTGGGGTTTATTTGTTTGGGGGTTTTTTTGACATTATGAAATTTGAAAATGTGTTTTGGCTCTCTTTTCAACATGAAATATACCTTATAGAACATTCACCTTCAGTTCAGCAGTGCTGACCATGCCCCACTCCGAAGGACAACAGGGTCAAGGAGGCAACAAACAGACAGCTGTAAGATGCATGTGACTGCTACTATTTGAACATGCCCATCAGTTATAGTTGTGAGTAGTTGCACCTGATTTCAGACAAGCATTTTAAGAGAGAAAGAGCAATATGTAAAGATAGTGCCAGAAAATAAAAGGATGCAAAGATTAACAGAGAAGCTGATGCAGGTGAAGAGCAGTACAAAAGTGGTATAATTATTTGTATAGAAAGATTTAGTCTGACATTGTGAGACAGCTGTGAAAACCTCATTGCACTGTTATTCATGCCAGAAGAGTTTTGTAGCTTCCAGAACACAATAAGTTAGACAGGACCCAGAAAAACTGAAGGAAAACAAAAATGTATAGTGCTACAGGGGATACTATGTCAAAAACTCTGCTTATATCCATTTGGAAATACATGCCAAAGAAACAATTATTTTTGTTTTTATCTGTACTGATTTTTCCATATGTCTCCAACTGAAGCATGTGGTGCAAAGTACATATGCAGCAGTAGGATGTGATAATTACCCTGAGAAGATAGAATAGATATATAAAAGGACTAATTAATTTTATACAGAATAGAAACAAGAAATCTGCATCAGCAGTCAGCAGCTAAAATCCTTAAGGAATGAATGTGAAAATACTACTGGTGTAACGATTATTTATAGACTTATATATGCATGCATATATGTCAGATGTTTCTAAAGGCTTTCTAAAATTATGGCAGTCTGTCTTACTGGCATGGGTAGTCTTGCCTGCCAGCATTTTCCCCAAGAACAGCAATAAGGTGATCCTGCAGCCATCACCAAGGCCCACAGTCTGTTATCAGAAAACAAATGGCCATATTCTAAGCAATTCTTCAAGATTATGTTCCATTCATCACACTACACCTCATATTATTAATAAAAATTCCTTTGAGAGCTCAAAATTCATTGAAACATAAAGCATACATTTATATAGTAAGCCAAATAAATTATTTGGGCCACGATTCACCCTAACTAACTTCAACTAGAAAACCAGTTACTCTGGCCCCTCTTTATACTAAAAGAATAAAATATACTGCAATAGAAAATACAAGAGGGTCCAACAAAGATCTGTTAGCACCCGGGGGTGCACCTCTCCCTGTTGGCTGCATTGCAAACCTGAAGTGGCTGCACCTAAGATATGGTGTGAATCCCATCCTCAGTGCCATTTTTGGAGGCTGTTTGTGAACATAACTTCTCTGAAGTCTTTTAAGTGTCCTGTTTGACTTCCAATCATATACCCCAGAAATAGCTTTTGAATACTGAAAGGTAAACACACATGTAGCTAGTTTGGTTCAGGAGGGGGAGGAGTGTATTGAGTCTTTAATTAGTAAATTTGCAGACAACACTAAGCTGGGAGTATGTGTCGATCTGTTGAAAGGGAGAAGGGCTCTGCAGAGAGACCTTGGATGGTTGGATGGATGGGCAGAGTCCAGGAAGATGAAGTTTAATAAGTCCAAGTGCCGAGTCCTACATTTTGGCCACAATAACCCCCTGCAGTGCTACAGACTGGGGATGGTGTGGCTGGGCAGTGCCCAGGCAGAAAGGGACCTGGGGGTGCTGGTGACAGCAGCTGGACATGAGCCAGCAGTGTGCCTTGGTGGCCAAGAAGGCCAATGGCCCCTGGCCTGTGTCAGGAATGGTGTGGCCAGCAGGAACAGGGAGGTCTCATTTTTCCCCTGCACTCAGCACTGGTGAGGCTGCACCTTGAGCGCTATGCCCAGTTCTGGGCCCTCAGTTTGGGAAGGACCTTGGGACACTTGAGCGCATCCAGAGGAGGCAACAAGGCTGGTGAGGGGCTGGGAACACAAACCCTGTGAGGAAGCTGGGGTTGTTTAGCCTGGAAAAAAGGAGACTCAGAGGTGACCTCATCACTCTCTGCAACTCCCTGAAAGGAGGTTGCAGACAGGTGGGGTCGGTCTCTTTCTCCAGGCAGTGACTGACAGAATGAGAGGACACAGTCGCAAGCTGTGCCAAGGGAAATATAGGTTGGATGTTAGGAAAAAGTTCTTCATGGAAAGAGTGATAAAATACTAGAATGGTCTGCCTGGGGAGGTGGTGGAGTCACCAGCCCTGGATGTGTAAAAACACTGGATGTGGCACTCAGCACCATGGTCTAGTTGTGGTGTTAAGGCATGGGTTGGACTCGATGGTCTTGGAGGTCTCTTCCAACCTAGTGATTCTGTTGGATTCTGTTGAATTCCTCTGGAAGTGCCCAAACTGAGCTATTGGGCTCTACAAACCCTCACTATTTGCTTTAGTCCGTTGTTTACTGCCTCCACCCTTGGTGACAGGACTTCACTTTAATTAATAGATGCAGATTTGGATAAAGCTGCTAATGACAGTGTAAGCATTTTGCTTTTCTTTTCCTTCCAGAACAGTTACATGCAAGCTGATAACAGAACCAAGATCTTTAACCTGTGTAAAAGGTAGGATCTTTGAACTCTGCTTCTGCTGCACTTCAGTCTTCAGTTGGCTTGGGCTGCTTCCCAGATAGCCTCACAGTCTGAAAAGGAAGACTTATTACCATCTGACTTCTTCCACTTCTTGTCTCTCAGGCACAGACTGTTGCAAATTGCTTCCTCCTCCAGTAACAGAACCAGAAACAAATAATTTCAAAAGGTTCAGAGCAAACATGTGCGAAAGGTGTTAATATTAATAGGTAGTAAATTAAAGGGACTTTCAACTAGGTAATGAATACCTAATATTATTTAATCAAAAGCAATGTATTTTCTGAATTACCAGATATGTGGATTTTTTTTTCAAGCAGAAAATTGTAAAACCAGGGAGACACTGAAGTGTGAAATCCCCAAACTCTCTAATTGTTTTGTAAAGAAAAAGAATTGTTGAAGAGCTTGTGAGCACAGAAGTATATTGTACCCATTGAACTGAAACCATGTTCACTGATTCATTGGTCCACCACAGAAGTCACCTTGCAAATTTCCTAGAGAGAAATCAATAGTTTGATTTTTTTTACTAAGATCTTTTATGTTAAAAAAAAAGGACCTTTTCATATCTTCTGAGGAGCTTTAAAACAAGGTGCACAGACCTCCTACAGCATATGTTTTCACCAGACTGAGTAGACAACCACTGCATTAGGGCTGCTCATATTTGCTTAGAATTTCAATAAGATGGAAAATTCCTCTGTGTTCTGTACTTGAACATTTTCCTTCTTGCAATAGGACTCCTAGATCCATGGCAATACTGTCTTTTCTGCAAATCTTCAAAGAAAAACAATTAATGGCAAAAGATGTGCAGCTTAACTTTTGAGGTGCTGCTATTTACAACATCTTAAGGTTTGGGAAACTCTAAAACTCTATTACAGGAAAAAAAAAAGCTGAAAGACAAAGTAAAAGACTTTAAGACTTTCCCTACAATGAGAGGTTTGATGACTGAGAAGTTTTGAACTGAGTGCCAATTAATCATCTCATAAATTTTATAAAATGACATGTTCTGGATGTTTTGTATCTATGGACCTTATTATTGCAAGGAAGGAAATTTTCAGGTACCAGCTATGTAAGACATTTCACATTTGAATGTATAGACAGTTATCACATGTAGAGGCAGCTGAAATGGCATGAAACTGAGGTTTTCATAGATAAAATCCACTCCATGAAGGACTACTTAGTGTTCTACACATATGCAAAACTAATTGCATAATAGTAATTAAAGATGAGACACATCTGCTGTGATACCTACTGTATCTATACCTGTATAGATACAGTACTAGTTGGCTGATACTTCCTTTACGAGTAAGTTCTAAAAAATGATTGATTATATCTCACCTAAAATACAGCAGATGAAATGGGATTTAAAGCACATCTTTTTCTCCTGACTATAAACAGATCTTATAGCAACAAGCTCAGATGAACATGTCTAGGTAGTGGGTGAGATGAATGCGATCATAGTCTACTACAACAAGGAATTCTCTACTAGCAGTAGCAGGGAATAATGACAGATTATCCATCTTGAAGCATTTGGGGATTATATGAACAAAAGTGTCATTGACTGCTTTATTGAATTTCTCTTATAAGATATATGATCTTTTTGCCTTACCAGGCTCAGAGAAGAGCTTTCTGTACAGGTTAAAGAGGGTTGGGGTTTTTGTGTGCTCTCTTTATTCTCAGGTCTCAGAGGGTTTTGCCTCAATTTTCCACTCAGGCTAGATAATAAAGTGTTAATAAAGCTTTTTTTCCTTTTTCCTTCTTTTTCATCTGAACTGCTCATATGTAGAGCTATATGGAAACACTTTGAAAACTCTGAATACATAAAGTTTGCTGCAGGTTTTTGGTAGTGCAAACCAGGAAAACCAGGAAGTTGTCATCCAATTCTGCATGGTCTTAGCTTTCATCCTGGATACAAAATCTGACCCTGTTCTGAAAACTTTATCATTATGAAATATGTAGAATTGACGTTGCAGGAAAAGAGTTACTGATGCAAAACCAGCGACCTAACACAATTGTTAATAAAAAGTCCACTTTAATGATTCAATTGCAATGAGTACCCTTCATAAGCAATTTAAAAGGAAGCCTCTAACAGCATTAAAACCCAAATGAGATTTTAATGCATGACATCTGCATTCTGAGGGCTCAGAAGAGATGAGAAAATATTACTGGATCTCTAGGCTGGATAAAATTAGTTGTCTGACATACTATGACACAAATCAATATACCCACCAGATTTCTGAATGGCTTGAGTTTTCAGAATTAGTTTCCATCATCCATATATTAGTTGAGCTACCTGTTCTCAGGGGACACCCAAAATGTTTGGGGATTTATGCTCATTTATCAATTTCAATCCCTGCTCACATCCCTTCCATTTTTTCGTAGCCACTCTTGTTGTATAAAAGGTGGCTGAAAGGACAATTACAATAAAGAAGAAATAGCAAGATTAGTTAGAAGGTCAGTGTAAAATGTAGAGGAAGACTATTTCAATTGAAGGAATTGTGAATGCCAAGCTGAACAGAAAATACCTATGGAGATTAATTTGGTAGCAGGAAAGTAAACTTTACTCTTCAATTGACTAAGCAATAAAATTATGCAGATGAGAGTTGAGGAAATTTTTCCCAATAGCATGAAAATATACATTTAGAAATTATTATTCCAACACTGAGCTGTATGAGCCTGCAGAGCTGTATGAGGAAGAGCACATCCAGCAGGCTGAGAGAGGTGATTCTTCCCTGTATTCTGCTCCAGTGAGGCACTGAGAGTGCTTGGTCCAGATCTGGGCTCCCCAGTACAGGGGAGAACCTGAAACCACAGACCTATGCAAATACACTTTGACCACAGGGTGCAGAACACAGGACAGTGGAGGAGAAACTGAGAGTTGGATTTTTTCAGCCAGGAGAAGAGAAAGCTCAGAAAGATCTTACTGCAAGTACTTAAGGGAACAGTGCAGAGCAGCCAGAGCCATAAGTCTATATGGGTGCTTGATGCTTGATTTTTTTTTTTCTGGAACAGAGAGGAATAGGTGCTTTATACAGCACTGACACTAATGACATTAGTTTTGATGCAGCAATTATAAACTGAGAGAAAAGTCTAGATCCATGGTATAAAAGTCACTATGCCAGACCATACTTTTTACAACCTACCTCATACATGTGGACATGAAAGACTAAAAAGGAATGAAGCTGAATTGGAAAGAGGTATGCTAAGAAACAAAATATGTGAGGAATAGGAGAAATCTCACCACACAGTAGCACAAAGAAATACAAAGCATGTGATAGAACACAAAAACCACTGAAAATGTCCTATAATGCAATGTTAACCCATGGGATTCTTTACCGTGTACAAATTTGAGGTCAAAATATTAATGGGATCAAATCCTAAAAAAGACTGAATAACAATATCTGTTATACAACAGGTTTTGTACCATGTATGAATTTTCACACTGAAAATTCCAGCTAATTCTCTTGAAATATGTAAAATTTAACGCCTACTGAAAAGTTTCTTCTTTCAGATGCAGCTGATGTTTAGCTTTACCTTGATCCTCTGTGACAGTTCCCATGTACCAAAGGAGACAGGACTGATAGCAGAGCATTCTGGGAACCAAATGATTCCTGTCACTTGGATGCATATTTACATTCAGAATTAACCAATTAATCCCTGGGAAGGAAAAAAGAATCTGCAGGAAAGTAGCTGCAGGAGAGATTTTTTCAATGGAATCTGAAAGCTCACAGATGCATAGTAGAAGCTGAAGATTTGAGCATTGATGGTAAAGGAAAAACTTAGCAATAACTATTGGCATAAGTCAGTGGAAATGCGTAGCAGTAGTGGTTCTTCCTCTAGCCTGGGAGCACTGTTACCCAACACTGCCAGGACAGGCAGGTTCCTTTAGGGGTCCTTGGTAGAATGAGGGCTGTGGTTAAAATTACTCTTTTCTTGTTACATAAAAGTTATCAGCATAGTTTATTGTTATCTATGATTTCTAGCAGTTAATGTAGTTTACTGTCATACAGAATTTCAAGAAACTATCATAGTTTTCAGTTAAAAAATATTTCCAGTAATTAGTGTAGCCCTTGTACCATCTACAGTCTTCAGTTACCTAGTTATTTGTCACCTGGACCCTCTGCAGATAGGGTCAGACTCTTAAAAACCAGTAATAGATATGATTAAAAAAAAAAACCACTTTTTTTTTTTCCGCAAAAGGAGTCTGTTAATAATGCTGACACACGAAAGAACATCTTATTGTAAAGTTACCTCTCTTTTAAAGACATGAAGATACCTAATAACAAAAATACTCTGAGAGATTATCCAAGGGTATATGTGAATGTAGATGAAGTGACATACTTCCAGATCTATTATCCATGTTACATTTACCATTGATATAACTGACCATCCCAATCCTTAAAACAATTAGAAGAAAGCCATTATTTCCTCTGCACTCTAAATTAAAGCTACTCATTTTGCTTCCATTTCTGACAAAAGCTTTCTACACATGGTGATTGCAGTAATCTGCACTAATCTGGTTAAAAAAAGGTATTGCACATCCCTATTAGAGGCAATATTCTGAAAACCTGTTTAGCCTTGAAGTGAGGCTACTGTACACTCTTGATAATCACCCTATCTGAAATTTCTGGATTAGATTAATTCTATCTTTACACACCTTTTATTGAACTGAAACACAAGTGTTTAAAGGGTTGGAAAGAAGAAAAAAGAATGTAAGTAATTCTTTAGCTATTTAATTGGAAATTACATAAAAGTGGGGGGTTGACAGGTCTAGGTACCTTCTGAGTCAATTCACAATGATGTATGTAATACCTCCAACAAATGTTGCTCATGCCACATCAGTAACTCTTAAGAAAAATTATTTTTAATCCTCTGAATATTCATGTATACATCATATATAAGTAAGCCAATACAATCATGCATTGGCAACTCATGCATCTGTTGTTTGCTAAAAGTAGGCAGCTATACTTACAGTATCAAAGGTGTTGCAAACACAGTTAAATATATTGATTACAGACATGCAGAAGTCCTGCAACTTCAGAATGCCACCAGCCCAAAGAAATAGTTCACCATCTGCTAATTTATTTTCTGAATTTGATTTGCATTGATATTTTTATTATTGCATTATAAATGAAATTCCTATCCAGCACGTGATTTTTAGAAAGTGAAGTTTGCTATAAATACTCAGGAATTGGAGATTTCTTGAGGCAAACACTACCAATTCTTTCAATAAATAGAAATTGTAGACAAGAGGTTTTCAAAGCATTTTGATGTGTATTCTTGTTCCATTTATATTATAATTTTCTAATAAAAGTATAATTCAATCATAGGAGATCATTTATTAAAAAATGCTAGTAATTCAGGATGGTTTATTTAGAAAGATAAAATCTCTATGACACCCAGAATATCAAAGAGGATTATATCAATCTGATTGTATTGAAATAATAATTACTGTTCTATTGCTGTAGAATAATGATTAAAGAGGTATTGAATTGTAGTCTTCTGCCTCAGAAGCCTCAGAAAATACTGTGTATCAATACCAAAATCATTATCTAGGTTAAGAACTTTTCCTACTTTTTATTTAAATGCCATAAAATGTCAAAGAAAATAAAATTATATTGGTATTTAATTAACTTAAGAAGCCTAAGTATTTGGAAAAGAAAACAAATTATGCAAGAAGTAGAAGCAATTGGATTACAATATGAGATTTATATGTCTTTATAAAAACATTCAAGACAATGTTTTCACTCCCATTTTAATATTTATTGGTTATTACCTATATATATTAATTCAAGTCATATTTTCTATGTTTCTGCTGTATTTATTGTTGCTCTCATCCATCATTATTCAGAACTGCCCTTGCATTATTGGTCTGAGGCTCTGCACACAGAGCTGAACAATGACAAGGGAATGGTTTGTCTGGTATGGAGCTGTCACTGGGGTTAAGGCCTGTGGTAAAACTGTTTCCACAAAGAAAAAAAATGGGCTGTTGCCATAGGACACTCCCTTCTGAGGGGACAGAAGACCCTATTTGCAAATTGGACCCATCTCCTAGGGAAGTTTGTTGCCTCTCTGGGGTCCAAGTTAAAGATATGATGGGAAACCCTCCTGCCCTGGCACAGCCTTCAGATTACTGTTCACTTTTGGATTTTTCAGGTAGGCAGTGATGAATAAGCCTGTGGGCAATCACAAGATACTTCAGTGACTTGAGACAAACATTTAAAGGATGAGGAGCAGAAATAATTCTCTCCTCTGTTCTTCCAGTTATATGGAATGACCAGGGAAGAAACAGGAAGAGCCAACAGATCAATACCTGGCTGAGCCTGGTGGAGTTTTGGGGTTTTTGATCATAGGTTGTTTTATAGGATATCAGGGCTGCTGGAAACAGGCAGTGATCAGCTTTCTCAAAGAGGAGGATCTTTGCACAGGAGTCAGCAGGACTCATTGAAAGAGCTTTAAACTAGATTTGAAGGGAGAAATGGGTTAGTTCAGGTTCACTAGGTGTGAGCTATGGCATGGCAGCAAGGCCATTTGGTCTGCTATCTGGGGTGATGGTGTCAGGGGATGGAGATCCCTATGACAACAAAGACCCAAGGGTTATTGATGTGTTAGAAATCATGGAAGAGGCTGAGAATTGTCACGTAGGAATTAGGGCTTCTTTCCCCAAAAAGATGTTGGCATCAATCATGCAACTGCAGAGCATTTACACCAATGCACATGTGGACAAGAGGCAGGAGGAGCTGGACACCTGTATGGCCATTCTTAACTCACTCAACCTGTAAACTTCCTCCAAGAAGATGATCTTGTACCATCCCCTCAAACTGAAGAAGGAATTTCTCTCTTTCAAGAAATGTAATTGCTTACTATTAGATAAGCAAAGGTCAATACCATTTCTACTACCCCTACTGTTTGAAAACCTATTGCAAGATTTTCAGATACTCTGGGACTAATTTCTTGAGCTATTGTGAGGGACTGAATAAGGGAATGACTGGAAGTGCTGTTCGGATTTTTTTCTGAAGTACATGTGAAAATGCTCGGCCCAGGAAAGACAGACACTTATTGTCACATACAATCTCTAAGTGCATGAGAAACTTTACAATTAAAATGTAAGCACCAAGAGTACAAGTTCTGTGTTAGGAAGTAAATCCACTTCTTTTCCCCTTTGCATCATCAGGGGTAAGCTGTGACAGCTGTGAGAGTGTATCCCCTATCTTGAAGCAAGAAGATCAAGGAAGAAAAGTTCTTCATTGCAGTGAAACTGTGGTCCTGGAAGTGCTGCAGTGATACTGCCCCATACCTCTGCATGCAGTCGTACCTTGGCAGAATTACAGTCACTCTGTTCACAGTCTCAGTAGCTACACAGAACACAAGTATTTATAATGAAACTTTTATGAGGTCTCTTTATGTTTTGCCTTTAGAGCACCCTTCTTCCCTGCATAGCAACAGCAGAATATGAGCACAAACATGTAATTACAGTAATGACTGCTAGCAGTAAAAAAATGTTTCTGTCAGTTAGCTGCTCAGAAACTAAGGCTATTAACAATCCCTTGTTAGAGCTTATTCTGTCAAAGAAGAAGAGATCTCAGTCATAGTGATGGAAGCAGATGGTCAGGATTATATACCTGTGAGGGGAAGGAGAAGTAATCCATCTGTAAATTAATGATAGAGGGTGAAAGGGAAAAGATTTAGTTGTATGCACAAATAATTCCGTGGCAGGAGTGTAATTCAAGTTCATCCCTATAGGGGATTTCTGACACAAATGAAGAGAGGAGTCACATGGATGGTGTCACTTTACAGTGTTTACCACTAGGTTAATTTACATAACTGCATACAGTGTTCTGTTAGTAGTGGTACAGTCTTGTTCAGTGTATATACTGCAAGCATTCTTTGCTTCAGTGTTATTGGTGAAAGAAGTACCAAGTGAAATGAGTGCATTTGTTTAATTATATTGCCATTTTGAGGGTTAAGTTCAAACTAAGAAGGTGTGTAACTATCCAAATCAGAAGACCAAGTCATCCTCTAGACTTGCTCCAGTTTCAAGCACTGCAGCACTGCAGAAGACAGTAAGTCAGCAGCAGTAATCAAGTCATATTTTCCAATAAATTACTCCAGTAAATATGGTGTAACAATTAGCAACCGAATATGCGAGGTTTCTGTGAACCAGTTATTATAAAAAAATCACAGTCATTAATATGAAACAAAATAATCTCAGCTGAGAATGAGCCTAGAGGCTGCATCAGGACTAAGGTAAGCATTCTTAAAGTCTTAAGGAAATAGTTTAGATTTAGGTGCAGTGAAATCAGGAACATAAAAATCGCTTAAATCAACAACCATTTGATAACTTATGTGGGACATGAAAAGCCTGAATCAATTTAAACAGCACCATAAAACTCTGGCTGTACTAATACTTTACCCACAGCTGAGACAGAGTCCTGGGCCCCACAGTGTGATCATTTCTACCTTTCAAATCAGCGAAATGGTGGTCCCTGGCAATTTTGGGACCAAATTAAATTATGTTCTATTGCAAACAATTCCTATGCATAATCGAAAGATTAGGAGGCTGAAGATCACTCTTAATATGCAGATTTTTTAAAATAGAGGCTTTATTTTTCTTTGATTCATGTAATAACACAATAAAAACTTATATTCAAAATTGGCATGTGCCAAG
>VWYI01043385.1:0-17884 GCA_013399455.1 Anthoscopus minutus | reverse complement strand
ACTAAAATAAAATATAATAAAATAAGATAAAATAATGCACAGCATAAGAAAGCAGAAGGGTTTCAGAATATGGATCGAAATTGAGCACCCATTTCAAGGCAGTGCCTTACAGCTGGACACCCAGCGACAATCGAGTGCCATTTGCCACCTCCCTGACAGCGCAAAGGCACCGGGCGGGAAGCGCCGAGCTCCTGCAGCCCCGCGAGCTCCGGGGCTCAGCAAGCGACTGGGCTCATCGGGATCGCGCTTTCCATCTCCTGCTCCTTCCTTCAAGGCTGCCCCGAGTCTTCCTCAGGGCCCACCGCGGCTGGAGCGCCGGTAGGAGCTCCCGTAAAGCCCCCCCAAGCCGGAGCACCCCAAAGCGCCGAGCCCCGAGGAGATGGGGACGCCCCCGGCGCTCAGAGCGCTCCCGACGGCCGCGGACGCCGAGGATCCCACGGCGGTGTTCTGCGGGAAGGAGCTGAGGATGGGCCCGGGCAGCGTGACCACCACGGGCGAGGGCTGGATGACCACGGTGGAGTCCTGGCACTGCCGGACACAGGGCTCGCTGCAGCTGTTGGCCAGCGGCGTGGGGCCGCAGGGCGCGGGCGGACATCGCTCGTAGCAGGACATGGCTGTGGGGTGTGAGCCCGGAGTTCTGGAATGCAAGCGGCGGGTTGTAATTAGTGGCGTAATTAAGCTGCCGTGGCGGTGGGGTGCGTGGGGAATGGAGCCAAGGGTTGGTCTCGGATTGCAAGGTTTCAGTGAAGCCCGGAGCTCTCCGCACCACGAAGGGTGTGTGCAGTAATGAGATTTCTTTGAATTTATCTGCTGCCCTTCTGATATTTCAGATGCAGCGTTCAGTTTTGATTCTTCTCAGCCGGTTCGGCTTAAAAGTCCTTTCTGCTGCGCGCTGCAGCCTCCCAGCACAGCAGGATGTCCTGCCCCAGCTCCGCCTCCCTCCTTTCCCACCACACTCCTCCTGCAGCCCTGAAATAAGTGGGGAAGTGAGGGACCAGGCAGGCAGAAAAGCCAGGAAAAACTGTGCCCCAAAAGAGAGGGGAAAAATGAAAAAACTCCTCAGCAAGTAAAAATGGGGAGCAGGAATTTCACCGTGAGGGCGGTGAGGTCTCGGCACAGGTTGCTCCTGACCCTGGGCACCGCGCTGGGAGATCTCCAGGAGTCCCTTCCAACCCCGAATTTTTTGTAATTCCATACCGAGAGCCAAAAGCTCTGCACAGATTCCCCACATCCACTCCCAGCTGCTGAGCAGCGCTCACGCAGAGCCTGGAGCTCCTCGGGACGGAAAGATTAGGGTGGCACAAATGAAAAAATCCCGGGTCAGCACAGGAACAACCTCCACCCTTCACAGATTGTCCCTCCCTGGAGAAAAAGCCGCTTCGAGGTCTCCCCAGCGATTTTAAAGAGCACAAACTTCGGACTGCTACAGACAAACAGCAGAGAAACAAAACAGAGACAGCAACAACCCAGGGAAATGGGAAGCAGATCAAGACTTACCCTTTTCTCCAAGGAGAATAAAGCAGGAGTGGTTTTAGCTCCTCTGACCGGGCTGGTTTTATACCCTGGCCCAGAGAGCCCGAGGGCCCGGGACAAAAATTGTGCTTGTAGCTCATTAGCAGCCAATTGTTAACGATTCCTCATATGCAAAATACCCCCGGCTGAGGGTTTCCTCTCTGTTTGTGTTTCTTGCCTGGATTTCATTTCCTCCCTGTAATGCATGCATTCCTCAGGAGAGGTTTCTTTTACCCTCAAATCTTAGGGGCCGAGCCCGGTCAATTCCTGGTACAGAGGCTGATTCATCTGAGTTGGTCAGGAAATTATTTTGCATCCTAAGGAACCATGACACGGATGAATGAAACCATCAGGAAAGGTGCAGCGATGTGAAATCGATTTCCTTCTGCATGGAGGGCACAAGTTTTTGACACAGCCCGCTCTGGAAAGGGCAGAATTTCCTATTTCTGTCTCAGAAATGCCACTCAAACACAGAGAGAGTCATAAAAATAACGGAAATAAAATCGTTAGAAAGCATTTAGAGCTACTTAAACTCCACCACTCCCAAAGGTACTGGGGAATGGATTCTTTGAGGGAACAGATTTTGTTTTCTTGACTCAGCAGAGACCATGAAAGAGGATCAGCACCTGATCCAGTCCTTCACGATTAAACCACCACACTCCCTTGATGGAATCTGAGGCGCAGTTTGGGAACTGAGTGTCCAAGTCCTTCACCTCAGGAGTCTCCAGGCTGGGCTTTGTCCCTAAATCAAACTCCAGGACAACCATCGAGGTCAGCCGGAGGATGCCTGGGAATTTGGGGCTGATCAGAGGCAAAGCCTTACCCAAGCTCATCTTTGGAGTCATCAAAGACGCCAAACCCTTTTCCATCTGCCACTAAATTGTTAGTTTCCCCTGCCGGGCCTTGCACCATTATGCAAAACTGTTCCCCAAATTAATAGCAGTTATTTAGAGTCGTTTAAAATGCTCCTGTTCCTTTTTTTCGTCTTTGAAAGCCAATTCTGGCTTTCACTTTGCACGTCTCAAAGAGCACCTGAGCGTGCAGCAATTCCAGTTCCTTTTCAAAGGCAATTTCCAGATTAAAAAGTCATTGCAGACAATGCAGGAGCAGACAGGAGGGCAGGGCTGAGCATTCCAACCTCTGCTCGCGTTTCATCTCCGGGGCAGAGACAAACAAATCAGCCCTGAGCCGGGAGTATCTTCCCCAACATCTCCTGGGAAATAAACGCCCGGCTGGAGACTTTTGAAGAGCAGAAGCCTTCAAAGTCCCCAAAACATTTCCCTCGACCGCTCAGACATGCAAATGGGGGGTGCTCAGCAAAAGGGCCGGGACGGACTCTTTGAACGTGGCCAGGGCTGCGCAGGGGTGGCCGAGATTCCTGGAGGATTCCGCGGACTTCCTTCCCCGCCGGCCCCAGTCCTTCCACCTTGTCCTTGAAACGCCGATGGGAATTTGCACAGCCCGGCCCGGAGCCGCGGGATGTCCCCAGAAGTGACACGAAGGGTGGGAACTCTCCTGTCTTTCGGGACTGATCGGAACTCCCCAAAGTTCTCACTGCGAGCGCAGAAATGTTCAAAAATCGGCTGTGCTGAGAAGCTGTGGCTGCCCCTGGATGCCTGGAAGTGTCCAAGGCCGGGTTGGACAGGGCTTGGAGCAACCTGGGATGGTGGGAGCTGCCCCTGCTCATGGCTGAGATGATTTTTAAGGCCCCTTCCCACCCAAACCGTTCCACGATTCCCTGACTTTCCTTTACAACAATAATCACCTGTTGACTCTAAGAGCAGCTTGTGGTTTGAAAGCCGGCTCATCAAAACCTGCGGAGAAGACAAAAAGAGCCCAAATTCCACCTCTAAAGGTGATCCGAAGTCCAGCTTGTCTGGCTGGCTCCGTCTCCTCCTCCCAGGAGCCAAAAGCTTTGGGATGTTGCTCATGGGAATATTACAAGGAGCAGCGATCTGAAATCTCCTGGGTTCTTATCAAGGCTGGAATTGCACACTCAGGACTCCAATTAAACCTCTCGCAGCCCCAGGCGAGTGCCCGAAGTGCCCCAAGTCCTAAACAAATCGCGTTTTGACTCATCCCCACTTTGGCAGGTGGGGTCGGGAATACTGAAGGGATGCAAAGCGAGGAGATGAAAGCGGCCTGGCGGCGTCCTGGGTTTCATCCGGGGCCAGGATAAACCCATCATGAACTTAAACAGTAAACAAACCCCATTTCCCCGCTGGGAACCCGGCCAAACGCAAAGCAAAGCCGCAATTCCTGCGGGCGCTGGGGAATAAAAGGCGCGGGAACGCCAGGCAGCCCCAGAAACCATAAAAGCTCTCCAGAGCCGTCCTGCCTCTTCCCTTCTCCCCAAAAACCCAGGAGCTGCTGCAGCTCCGGCTTCAGCTTTGCAGAACTTGGTGCTGAGGTGGATTTTCGCTGATGACAAAGATTTCTGCAAAAACAGCTCGTGGTGTTCATTTATTTCCATGGCACCAAGCTGTTGCAGGTCTCCAGAAGAAATCCCTCCCTGTCAGAAAAACGTTCTAACACGATGTTCCCACTCATTTTCTGCAGCAGTGAATAAATCGCTTTGGAACTGACTGCAAGCCCACCCGAATTTCTCTTTTTTTCCCCTCAGAATTGTGCTTTGCTCGGTGCCGCACCAAGCTTTAACCCAAAAAGGCCGTTTGGGACAGGAAGTGGTGCTTGAGGGTCGTGTTTTACTTTATTTTGAGAAGTCTGGCCCTTCTGGTGCGATTTCCGAGTGCTTGGAGGAAATATCTCAACTTTGAGGGGAGTTTTTGTGCAATCCGGGGAGGGGTTTGGTTCAATTAATGAGAAGGGAATTGCAGGAGTAAGGAAATTAATTTTGTTGTGAGAAATATCCACCTGAACCTATCCAAAGCACCTTCTCAGCCACAACCCTTTGGAGCCATTGGACTTTTTTGGAATTCATCTCCTTTGATCAGGGAACAGCTTCAGTTGAGACAGCAAAAAAGCATTAAATTAAACATTTAATCCAGAGCAAGCTCCTCCTGTAACAGAACATCAAACCACCAGCTTTCCACTGTCTTCTGGTGCTTATTAAGAAAACCTCCTCCTTGAAATTATTCATTCATTCATTTACCTCCTTTAATTTCACTCCACTAATGACTGCAGTCGGCACAACCTCTTCAGCATGTTTAATTACAGTTCAGCCTCGTTCTGGACAGGCAGACAAAGACTCCAAGCCAGACTTTTCAGGGATATCAGGAGTTTTGCGGGCTGGCAGGAGGTTGAGTCATCCGGAGCCTTCAGGGGGAGCTTTCCAAACCTTCTTCCTTCGGGGAGCAAAGCTGCAGAGTCTAAAGAGCGTCCTCGTCCCGATCCAGGAGGAGCAAAGCCTGCTAAAGCTCAGCTCTGCCAGACACAACTGGCTTAAAACACCCCAAGAAAGGGTTAGAACCGAAAATCCTTTAAATTTTAGCCCTTTAACGCCTTTGTCCCAGACTTGCCTCCCAACCCCGCAAATTCCCAAGGGAGGAACTTCCCGTGCTCCTGCGCCGCCGTGCCGGGCTCAGCGGGGCTGAGCTCAGCTGCCGGGAGATGCTGCTCCCAACCAGCGCCCAAAGCTGCCCCGACCGCTGCTCCCCTCCCGCCAGACTTCCCTGAGCAATCTCAGCTGAGCTCCCTTCTCCTGAGGCGCTTTTCCCAAGTAAAAATTCCCGGTTCGTGCCCCAGCAGGAGGCACCCATGGCAGGGTCCCTTTCTGCCTCTGACAAGGGGGCTCAGGCTCCGTGTTTAAAGTTTTCCACCGCTGGAATCGGACTCGTTCTCCTTTGCGGTTGTTTTCTGGGAGTGGGGGCTGCCAAAGGCGCTGGAAAAGGGGCTGGGGGAGCAAAGAAGGCCAGGCAGACTCGCAGGGTGATGCAGGACGGATTTAATGGGTTGAGGGAGGGAGGGAAGCAACATAAAAGTCAGGAATACATTTCCATGGTCCAGTAAGGACAGAACCCACTCACCCCCCTCGCAGCAAGTGGGAAATCTTCCTTCTTCACTGATGAATGACCTGTGCTACTCCAGCCATGCAGAACAACCGCTAACAACCAATATTTTAACTGTTATCGAACACAAAATACCCCCATCCCAAAAAAACAAAGCCAAAAAAAAAAGACAAGCAGGACAAGAAATTCAATCAGAAATACAGAGCAAAGCACAACAAAAGCCAAGCAAAGGCCTGGGCTGGGGGAGACGCCGAAATCCCACAGCTCCTTTAACCCCAGGCTGGGGGTGTCTCATGTGGCATCCGACACCGGCGTGAGCTCAGTCCTGGGCGGGGCCGGAATTCAGCGATCCTGCCGCCCCCGCCCGCCTCAGCAGGGCCCGTAGAAGCCGCTGCGGGAGGGGTTGTAGCGCCGGTAGGGCCGGCTGGAGCCACTGCCCAGCCCGGGGTAGCCAAAGCCCCCAAAGGCCAAGGAGCCGCCCGAGCTGATGGGGACGCCCCCGGCGCTCAGAGCGCTCCCGACGGCCGCGGACGCCGAGGATCCCACGGCGGTGTTCTGCGGGAAGGAGCTGAGGATGGGCCCGGGCAGCGTGACCACCACGGGCGAGGGCTGGATGACCACGGTGGAGTCCTGGCACTGCCGGACACAGGGCTCGCTGCAGCTGTTGGCCAGCGGCGTGGGGCCGCAGGGCGCGGGGGCACAGAGGTCGTAGCAGGACATGGCTGCGGCCGGAGGGAATTCTGGAATACAGGAGCTGTGTTACACCCGCGTTTATCAGGACAACAGCAGCCATTCGTTCGGGATTGGGAATTGAGGAGGAAATCGGATTTTTAGTGATCTTGGTGCTCTGGCCGGAGGTGAATTCTCTGCTGGGGCTGTGGTGGGATGCGCTCATGCAGGTCTGGGCAGGCCCAAGGATTCACTGCTGGTGTTTATGTGCAGCTGCCCAGCCTTAAAACTTCCTCAGATCCCAAAATTGGATAAATAAGCCATTTAATGAATAACCCATTTAATCAATACCCCATAGCCACTTAGCTAATGTGGCTAATTAATGATTTTTATCACTTGTCACCAAGCCAAAATTCTCTTTTTTGGTATAAAACCCCTTTCTCCCTCTGAGGAAAAAAACGCCGAAAGGGGAGTGAGGGAAAAACTACAAAATCAAGGCGGAAGTTCGTTGCACAGAGAGAATAAATAGGTTCAAACTCACCTTACTCACGATGGCAAAGGAAGGAAGAGAAGTGGCTGGGGGAGCCTGGAGTTGCTCGGGTTTTTATACCGAGTTTTGAGTTGCCCAACGACTTGGGCCACTCTTGGTGCAAGACGTGATTTATGGGTCACCACTGATTACAGGCTCCTTTTATTTTTTGCCTCAGTATTTGTGTTTTTTACTGCTTCACTTCCTTATCTTGTGGTTTGTCTATCTGGCCACAAGGCGCTTTCATCTTAAAATATTCCGGGCCAGGCTCATTCCTGGGAACACTCCAGTGATTAATTCAGCGGCGTTTATCCAGCCTTCAAACCCCTTTGGGATGTGCTTGGTGTCATTAAAGGAGATGAGGCCTCATTTGCATAATGCCGGGTAAATCCTGCGGGAATTCACGGAGAATTGCAGATTTTGGGACCCGAGCCGCGAGTGTTTGGAGCTGCTTCTCACAGAACCCTAGGATCCCTTGGAAAGCTCCTCCAGCATCATCGAGTCCGAGCTGTTCCCAGCCCCAGCCTTGCCACCAGCCCAGCGTCCGTTCATTGCTTGGGCGGCTCCAGGAGTGGCGAGGCTCTCTAGGAATGGGAGAAGGAATTTTTCCATGGAATGGGAGAAGGAATTTTTCCATGGAAGGCGCTGCCCGGGGAGGTTTGGAGTCCCTGGAGGTGTCCCAGGAACGAGGCCACATCGAGGGTGCCCAGCTGGGGATCAATCACCGTTTGGGATCGATGGTCCTGGAGCGCTTTTCCACCCCCAAAGCCAGCCCTGGGCGCAGGGACGGGCCCCGAGGTTTTTGCTCTCGGGGCACATCCGCTCCCGAGACGCGTAAATCGGATTTAAATGAGGGCTGTCTCTGTGGGGATCCCCTGGGAACAGGAACTCGTTTGGCTTGGGCAGAGCTGCCTGAGCACTTCAAAGTTTATCAGCGGCTTTACTGGAGTGCCACCATGCAAATGTCCCGTCCCGGGCACATTCCGGATCCCTGACCCAGATCTGAATTCTTGTGTTTTATTTAATAATGCGCCACGAAGATTTGGGGGTGCAGGGCAGTAATTGGGCTGTGACATTGATGTCATTGTTCCTACCCGCAGGAATTACAGCTGCTTTATTTTAAATCAAAAAGAAAAGTTCAAGGTTGGGTTTGAGCCATCTCATATTTTTGCCCTGCGAGTTGGCCCAGTCCCCGCTCTCCAGCCTGTCCAGATCCCCCTGGACTGGGAATTGTCCGAACCCGAAGTTCTCCTGTGGTTTCAGGTGTTTGATCCAACCCCTCTGGCTGGAATTCGGGTTTTTTGCAGCCGCCCCTCGTTCCTGGCCGGAATTCGCTGCCCGACCCGGGCAGACGAAGCTGTGGACGGGCGATCTGAGATGGATTTTGGGGCAGGCAGAGCCTGGCGCTTCACCCCTGCTCGAAGAACCCCCCTGAAGGCACAGGGAGATGCGAAATTCTCCATTTTCACACCTGACTGGAGCTCATTTCGGTGTTAATTTTATTCTGATTCTGTCAGGAACAGCTTCAAAATCACTCAGGTTTGAGGTTTGCTTCGGCATCTTACTCTGGGCTAATAAACTTAAACAATCTCTGTTATGATTTCTGGTTTTGTCCAAAAATTAATGTCACTCACTCCTGGATGGATCCATGGAGAATTCCTGCAAGGAGCCGGGGTAGTGTGGGATTCCCAGCTGGAATTCTGCTGGGAACAGCAGAAAACAGCACCAAAAATTAATTCACACTCGAGGGGAGAAATTATTTACTCACCAGAAGCTCTGCAAAACAACACACCCAAAACGGGAGGGTTTTGTTTGTGTTTCAGACCTGGTTTTCACCGGCTTTCAAATGCAGATTTTAATTACGTTTCAAATTGGATGAGTGCAATTAGCGCTGCCCTGGCTGCCGGCTCCACCTTCCTCACAGAACCTTCGGTGCCGCCAAGGCTGGTGAATGTGGGATCCTGATCCACCCCTCAGGAGCCAGGATTTGCCTGGAACAATCGGGATAAACCCCGTGCACAAGGCGTTTCTTTTCCACCAGAAACCCCTCACCCGCTTCTCGCTGCCGTCACCAGGACCCCGATTTCCCCTTTGGAAAAGATCGTGGCCGGCTTGTCTGGAGCTGGGGAGCCAGGACCAAGCGCATTCCTGGAAAATTTTTCTATCCCGGGAAAATGAGGAAGGATTTCACGCTCAAAAGAAAAAATGCCAGCCTGTCCGTTCACTCTGGGGATCACAGACCCGGGGAATGGTGTGGGTCGGAAGGGACATTAAAGATCATCTGCGCCACGGGACACGTTCCACCACCCCAGGCTGCTCCGAGCCCCGTCCAGCCCGGCCTTGGACCCTTCCAGGAATGGAGAATCCATGGAATCACCTGTGCCAGGGCCTCCCCACCCTTACAGGGAACAATTCCTTCCCCAAATCCCATCTAAACCCCCTTTCTGTCATTCCCAACGCATTTCATCTTGTCTCATCACTCCCTGCCCTTGCCCCATGCCCCCTCTCCACGTCTTTTGTCCTGGAAGGTCCCACTGAGGCCACCCCAAAGCTTCTCCTCTCCCGGCTGAATTCCTGCAATCTCTGCCACCCCCCTTTCCCTTTATAAATCAGAGGAACGACAAGAAAATTTTGTAAAAAAAAAATTAAAAAATCTTTTTGCTGAAGGTTTTCCAAGTTTTTCTGAAAAACAACATCAGGAGGCTTGGAGTGTGATGCAGAGCGACTTTAATGAGAGCAAAACAGCAGAGTAAAAAAGTACAAAGTGTGGGGAAACTGTTTCTGCGAAACTGTTAGGGCTTTTCGTCCTGGGATTCTTCTCTCGGCGCTGCCGTGGCCGGAGAGAACGAGGCGACAGGAGACAAAAACATTTCGTCAGAAATATCAGAGAATGAGACAAGCGAAGGCCTGGTCCGAGGAGCTCCCAGAGCTCCGTGAACCTCGGGAGGAGTTCTGGGATCCCCTGGAGCGGGGTCTGGCGGCGCTCCGGGGGTTTTATCCCGCTTTTCCCTTAGCACTGCTCCGCAAAGCGGGAGCTGTAGCTGCGGGAGGGCCGGCTGTACCCCAGAGCCCCAAACAAGCCCCCAAATCCTGAGGGGGAGCCGCCCGAGGAGATGGGGACGCTCCCGGCGCTCAGAGCGCTC
Source organism: Anthoscopus minutus (assembly GCA_013399455.1). Lineage (NCBI taxonomy): Eukaryota > Metazoa > Chordata > Aves > Passeriformes > Paridae > Anthoscopus > Anthoscopus minutus. The sequence goes on along the minus strand of VWYI01043385.1, from coordinate 8,063 downwards.
CCGACGGCCGCGGACGCCGAGGATCCCACGGCGGAGCTCTGCGGGAAGGAGCTGAGGATGGGCCCGGGCAGCGTGAGCACCACGGGCGAGGGCTGGATGACCACGGTGGAGTCCGGACACTGCCGGACACAGGGCTCGCTGCAGCTGTTGGCCAGCGGTGTCGGGCCGCAGGGCGCGGGGGCACAGAGGTCGTGGCTGGACATTCCTGGAGGTGGAGGGAGCTCCGGAGCACTGGCGGGGAATTAAAGCTGTCCCGAGTCCGCAGGCAGCTGCAAGAGAAAGCTCTTTGTTATTCCTTTCTAAGGAATTAGGCCTGGTTTTAATAACTAATTTTAAGGAATTAAATAACTAAAATTTTGAGGAATTAGATATCCCTTACATTCTGTTTAAGCAGTGGCAGATGTTCGGCCAGCCACGCACCATAAACCGCGATGCAGGCGGTTAAATGGTTAAATGTCAAACTGATTGCCATAAAGTCAGATTTCTAAATCCATCGCCAGCCTGGAAACCCAGGTGGGTCTGAGTTCCTGGAGCAAGTGTTGCTGCAGGATAAAGCTGCTTTTTTCTGGGGAGAATTTCCCAGTATCCTCCAAGCCTCTGCTTCACAAGTAAATAAAGCCTTTCTTCTGGGTAGAAAGAAACATTTAAACATTTCCAATCTCCCGTCACGTTAAAATGAAAAAATAAAACAACAACAAATCCCCCAATCTAGAAATATTCATAAAGGACTAAGAGCACCCAACAGCAACAACAAAAAATAGAATAAAAGCAGCCATCAAAGCGGCGCCTTAGCATTTAAAAAGAGGTTGAGACTCACCTGTTCCCGGGGTGAACGGGGCAGAAGTGGCTGGGAAAGGCTTTTGTCCTACAGGCTTTTATACCCGCTCCAGAGCCACTTCCTATGCATGGGATCCCATGAGGATCCTCCCTCCTGCGTGCGGAGCCCCCGAACCCATCGGCCCCTGCTGTTGTTTCGAAATCTCCCCTTGGGATTGCTCCCTTTTCCTGCTCCCATTCCCATCCCAGAGCTTTCATCTTCGTTCCTGTGCTCCCGATTAATTGCTGGGGAGGCTGCGGCGACTCGGGTGAATTACAGCATCAATTAAGTCGCCTCCCGAGGCCAGCGGACGTTTTAGGCTCGGTTTTAGTCATTAAGACCCTGCTCCAGGGGCGGGTTGTGATGTTTTAGTCCTCGCTCAAGATTTCACTCCTTTAGGTGAATAATTCCTTTTTTTGTTTTTTTCTGGTTTTACCCCTGAGGTGGAGCCTTCATCCCAAGCTTCACCACAAGATGCGGAGTGGATATTCCCAAATTTCCCACAGCTGAGAGGAGCAGCGCTTTTCCCCGAGGATTGCAAAGCTGGAAGAAAATTAAACCCAGAATCCCTGAGCAACACGTTCTGAAATTGCTTTGGCCAAGCCACAGCCAATCCAAACACCCACAACCCTGCACTTCTTTACCCAAACCTGAATTTTAATATAATTTCCATGCCCGGGTCACTCCCAGTCCCGGGAAGTCGCCGGGATGTGCAGCAATTTTCACAGCGAATTAAAGGCGAAGCTGGGTGCCGGAGATTAATTCAAATTTCGGGGCTTGAACCTGACGAGAGTGTCAGGAGAAGCTGCGCCCGTGTCCTCATCCCATTTATCCCTTCTGGAAATTCCTGCACGGAAAGGATGCAAAAAACCCGGGATCGGGAGCAGAAGATTGGAACGAGCTCCGATGGGGAGGCTCTGCCCAAAGGCTGGGCTCGGACTTGAGAGGAACAAAGGACTTCAAAGGTCCCGACACTTCTCGCTAATGCCTCGAATGTGCAAATTTTGGCTCCCCGAGGTTCCGGGGACGCGTGGAGACCTCAGCGCCCTCATCCCCTGGGTGAGAACTTCAAAGTGTGTGAGTCAGGAGCGCTCAAAGGACTTCACCTAATTCCAGGTAAACGCCTTCAGAAACTTTAATTATTTTATTAAACCTTTCTATAGTTTATCTTTAAAAATAAAATAAAATCAAATATTCATCTCCTTAAATTCCTTTAACTCCTATTTTCTCCACAAGAAAATTCTCTTCTGTTTTGGGGTCTTTTCTACAAAAGGTTTTTCTACAGAAGGTTTTTCTACAGAAGGTTTCTCTATAAAAGGAGAGTCTTTCTCCTCCCTCTCCTCAAAATCTCTACAACCCAAAAACCCGCGATCTTTTTAGACATGTTACCAAATCCATTCCTTCTAGTAGGAATCACTCCCAAGAAAAATTCGCTTCCTTTTCATCCGTAAATCTGAGATAACCCAGGAACGCTTCCTCCTCCTCCTCATCCTCATCCTCCCCTCCGGGCACAGAAACCGCTGCTCTCCGAGGGGAGATCCCATTTTGGGAAAAGCCTCATTAACAGCCTGGCAGGGTTTCCAGCTCCCTAATTAACACCCGGAGCTCACGCAGGAGGTTGGGAGCCTTCGGATGGGGAGCCAGGACAGGACAGCTCCTGTTCATGGAGTTCCACACTCCCCACGCTCAATTAACCCCTTTTTTAACTTAATTAACTCCCCTCAATTAACCTGGAGCTCCCGGAGCCTCTGGTGAGGCACCAGAGCTGACAAATTGCTGCGTGAATTGGAATTTGTGGCGTTGTGTTGGCTCCTGGCTGCGATGGAACAAAGGGCTGAAAGGAACCCCAGGTCCCGGAGATGAAAGAAGCTTTGAGGGAGATTTTTCATCTCAGCCAGGCTGGTTCACAAACCACGAGCAATTAAACTCCTGGGGACAGCTCAACCTGCTGCAGGCATTATTTGTATAACCGAGTTACTGGAATGCCCCAAACCTTCCCAACAAGAGAATCTCTTCCATTTTTTCCCCCCAAAATTTTCTGGTTTGGTGCCTTCGGTGGTTGTTGCAAATCTAAGTCGGATCCTGGAGGTGCTCCGAGTTCTCCACACCCCAGGGCTGAACATTCCCGACATTCCCAGCTCCCCCAAACTATTCATGATCTGCTCTGTGATAAATTTCACCCCGAAAAGATTTCAAATAAGAGCAGGAGGGGAGGGAAAAAAGCACCAGGAGACTCAGGAGATGACGATAAAAGCATCATTTTATTAATCCCAACGAGAGGATTAAAGCCCTGCAAAGCACCAGGGGTCGGTGTGGGGGGAAAGGCTCAGCTCAGGGGGGACGTGTCCCGCCGGCAGAGCCGAGAACCACGTCCCACTTCCCGAATTTTACAATTTCTCACCGGGTAGCACCGAATACGCCGAGCAGCAGAGCTACAAACCGGGTCAGGGGCGCACAGGAGCAGAACGCGAGCGGCGGCCTCGCTCCGGGGGCTGAGGGACTCCGCTCGGGCGGAGCCGCGGGGATCTGACATCGCTTTGGACACCGTGAGCTCAGTCCTGTGCAGGGCCGGGATTCAGCGATCCTGGCGCTCCCGCCCGCCTCAGCAGGGCCCGTAGAAGCCGCTGCGGGAGGGGTTGTAGCGCCGGTAGGGCCGGCTGGAGCCACTGCCCAGCCCGGGGTAGCCAAAGCCCCCAAAGGCCAAGGAGCCGCCCGAGCTGATGGGGACGCCCCCGGCGCTCAGAGCGCTCCCGACGGCCGCGGACGCCGAGGATCCCACGGCGGTGTTCTGCGGGAAGGAGCTGAGGATGGGCCCGGGCAGCGTGACCACCACGGGCGAGGGCTGGATGACCACGGTGGAGTCCTGGCACTGCCGGACACAGGGCTCGCTGCAGCTGTTGGCCAGCGGCGTGGGGCCGCAGGGCGCGGGCGGACATCGCTCGTAGCAGGACATGGCTCGGGGTCCGGTCTGGAACACAGGAGCACACCTGAGTGCGAGGTGGAGCCGTGTCACAGCCGCGTTTACTCAGTTCAGCTGTCGGGGTTCTCCAAGGAGCCTTTTAGGAGCTGAGGAGGAAACCAAACGCTTAAATAAAAAGAGACAGAGGCTGAAGTGTCCTCTGGGCTGTCGGTGATCCGGGCAAGGACTGGCAGCAGAAGAGAGGAGACAAACCTGTATCATTAATTTAATTGTAGGATTTTGATTGCACGTCTGGAGGGACCCAGCTCCGCTCCCCCAGAGCGCAAAATCAGGAGCGAGACGCAACCACAAATGTGCCTGTGCAGAGAATTCCACGGGCAGCTGGAAGAATGAAAGGGAGGATTCATTTCAAGCCTCCGACTTTGCCTACAAAGAGGTACAAATTTCAATGAGGTACAAATTTTAATGTTTCATTAAGCAGCCTTGGTGAGGTCTTTGAAATCTTTCCCAGGCAACTCGTCCAGAGATGTGAGAAAAGGCAGGAGCTCCGTGCCCCTGGGTTTTACCTGCACCACAGCAATGAAACCAAAATTCTCTGATTTCTCAGGGGTGCTCAGCTCTGCTCCGGTTTCCCTTCCTTTCCCTTTATCCCCCCAATCCCTGATCCCACTTCCCAGCATTCCAGGAGATCTCATTGCACTCTGGAATAAAATTCCACACTCGGCGACCCAGCTGGATTCCAGGATGGAAAAGACCCTCCAAGATATAAAATGCTGCTGAAATACAACTGAGCTCCTGGATTTTCTGTTTTGAAAAATAGTTGGAGTTTAAAAGGACCTTTAAAGATCCCCAGAGTTCCAACCTCTTGCACAGTTATTCCACCCATTCAATTCTTTAATCTTTATTAGTTCTAGTATTTTCTATGTCATTTTGCATGTTTAATTTAATTTAATCCCACGTTTAATTTCTATCACCAGTCCAAGGATCTCTATAACCAAGTCAGGACTCCGGAAATTCCACAATTCCAACAGCAAACCCCTACTTTTAAAACAGAAAAGATCTTTCCCCCCCCTCCAACAAAAGAATCCAGCAACCAGCGGAAAACTGTGGGGGAAAAAAACCCAGATTATTAAAAGACAAGAACTCAGCAAACAGAGAAGGAGAAGTGGATTTGAACTGACCTTGCTCACAAAAGAGGAAAGAGGAAGAGAAGTGGTAGGAAGGAGTTGGGTTGAGTTGGTTTTTATACCTCAGCCCCGATGGCCTGGGGACCACAGACAGCCTTTGTACCTGGAATTAATTCCCAACGAGTATGTCCTGAATGTCAGATGTTCCCCCTGATTAAATGTCTTCTCCTCACTGCTTATTTACTTTGTTTTTATTTCCTTATCTTCTGTCAGACAGATTCTGTCCCGCAGGTTTCTCTCATCTCGGGAATTAGGGACCAAATTTATTCCAGGGCCACCTTTCAGTCACAACAAAATCCAGACTCTGGCGTATGTTTGACTTTAGTCATAAAGAAAAATACTAAGAATGTCTACAATACATAATTCATCGTTCCAAGGCGTGCTTTTATTAAGGGTATGAGTGTAAATCCTTAATAAATTCCTGTCTCCACCGATGCTCACCAGGCTCTGCCTCCAGCCGGGCGTCGGAACAATCTCAATTTTGGGTTTGGGGGAAGGTCCTGCCTGAAGAGCACATCCAGCCCTGAAATCCCACAGGACCCAGGCAGGAAGTGCCAGAATTGAGGAATCCAGAGGCAAATTCCCACTCCACCACATCCAGTTCAGACAGCTTTTTGCTGTTAAATTGGGGTAACTCCATTTGAGGCACAGCGGGGAGAACAAGGGGACGTTGAATCCTGGTTTATCAGCTCCTCCACAAAGGGGACCTCAAAACCCCTTCTGCACCATCCCAGCTCACAAATACGAGCCATGGAATCCTGGAATGGTTGGGGTGGGAAGGGGCCGTAAAGCCCATCCTGTGCCAATCCTTGTGCAGGGACCCCTCGCACCACCCCAGGCCGCTCCAAGCCTCATCCAGCCCGGCTTGGGACACTTCCAGGGGTGAGGAATCCATGGAATCACCTGGGCCAGGGGGAACCACCCCCACGGGGAAGAATTCCTTCCCAAATCCAACCTGAATTTCCCCTCTTTCAGTTTCACCCCATTTCTCCTTGTCCTGTCACTCCAGGCCCTTGGAAATTCTCTCCCCGTGTTTCTTGCTGGCTCCTTCAGGTCCTGGAAGGCCACAATTAGGTCACCCCAAAGCTTCTCCAAGCTTGGAAAGGTCCTCAGAGATAATTTTTGGAGATGTGAACATTTTAATTGACAATTGTTTGTAACTGGGTCAGACTGGGAATGGCACACAAAGAGTTTTGTCTCCTCTTGGATTTGATCTTGGATCCCAAGGCAGCCACAATGAACAAATTGCTGAGGAGCTGGAAAAAAATTTGTCTTTATTAGACTGTGCATGAAGTAATTTCACGCTGACATTATTATTAGAGTCGGTCTAAAAGTACCAGAAATTAAAAGTGCTCATAAGTTGGGAAGATGAAAGAATTTTTAATGGGTGGATGATGCTTCTCACGCAATGCCAGCCTAAACCTAGACTGGAAAACAAAATCAGGACGATTCTTTTGTCAAGAAAAGGTTCCACTTGCAAAAATATGTGTGGGAACTAATTAATGCAAAAAAAAAATAAAGTAAAAGATGCTTCAATAACCCAAATAAAGTAAAAAAATATCTACAGGGTTATCGCACCCATTTTTCCACCTGAACACCCAAAGGGGACGCAGCTTCCAAATCACATTCACATTCTTCAGAAATTGTCTCTGCAATGATTTCAGGCACTGCAGGCACTGGATCAGACCCTTAAAGGTACAAAATTCAGCTTGAAATGGAACTGAGCACCTCCATTTAATAAAAACCTCAACATCCTGCACAACCCCCCGGCCGTGCTGGGCTGGGAAGGTTCCAGAACACGGCTCTTTTCCCTTTTTCTCCCTTTAAATCACCAAGGGTAAATTTTGGAGTTTATTTCCCCATATCCAAGCTCCTCACTCTCCCAAATCTCCTTCCTCCACCCCTTGTGCCCTTCATTTGCATCATGGGATTAATAGGTAAAATAGATTAAATGGATTAAATTAATTAAATTGATTAAATGGATTAAATAGATTAAATGGTCTGCTGGTGGTAGATACAGAATACATGTTTTCAAATCCCTTATTTATGTTTTAATAAAAATAGGTTTAACCTCTCTTTTAAGCCCCACTACTTTTTAATTGGAATTTCATCAATTTAGCACCATCATAAAATCGTTACAGCACAGAAACCTTCTGTGTAACATTTCTATCGGCAGGTGCCGTGTCTGGGGTGCCACTCAAGCTGACCGTGAGTATTTGGTTTTTATTTATTAAAGAACTAGAAAAAGTTCCTTAATAAGAGAAAAATCATTACTCACAAATGCGGCCGCGGTGGTTCTGCCTCCCCGGGATTCCCGGCGGATCCCAGGGAACAGCCCATCCCAGCAGCCCCTCCGATTCTCCCTTTGGAAAATTCACCCATGGAAATCTCTTTTGAAGCCCAGGCTCCTCTCAGTCTGGGACATTTTCATTTCGGGACATTTTCATTTTCCACCTTTGGTTTTATTTTTTTTTTGGTGTTGCTGCCTCGAGCCGCAGACGGGAAGGGGACGCAGCGGAGATCTCGGCTCTCTGTGGCCAGGGAGCAGCTGGAGCTGTGCCAGGGAGGTTTGGGCTGGATATTTGTGGGAAATTCTTTGCCCGGAGGGTGCTGGGCACTGCCCAGGCTCCCCAGGGAATGGGCGCGGCCTTTGGACACCGCGCCCAGGGAGGTTTTGGGGTTCTGAGGTGACTGTGCAGGAGCAGGAGCTGGATTCCATGACCCTTGAGGGTCCCTTCCAAGCAGGATATTCCAGGATTCTGTCCCATCTTTTTGCCAAACTCTTCTCCCCTCAAAGGTGTGAATTTGCAAGTAAATCATTTTTAATAAACTTTAAAGATAAGCATAGAACATTTGAATAGAGGATCCCAGCTCTTTTGCCTTTCTGTGGACATTTGGAGTGGCTCCACACCTCAGTGCCAGGAGCCTTCCCTCAAGCTCCTCAAATATTTATATCTCAGCTCCAGGATGATTGAATTCTCAAATAGATTTTATTTCATGACTTTATTCTACTTGGATATCTTTTGGTTGCCACAATGGTGGCATATTAATATTCATTCCGATTCTCAAGGGTTTCAAAGATGCCAAAAAGAGGGCAAGATATGAAATCTCTCAAGCTTAAACACCACAATTGTGCTTT